>UXGC01000462.1:0-106236 GCA_900480045.1 Eurytoma adleriae
GACAGAAGAATGAAGAGCTGGCCAACGCATCATATTTTCTTTTTTAGGTGTCGATAAGCTGACGCGAGCGCTAGATCTCTCTGCGTACAGTAACGGCAGCAGTTTAAATAGGAACAAGAGATGGCAGCTGCTTAGTTGTTGCACCTAGCAGCGTAAACGCAGTAGGTTTAGATTAGCTGTGTCCGAGGAAAAGTATGTTGCAATTTATATTCAATGTGCCCTGAAACGGCTTAGCATTTTCTTGTTTCGATTTTTTCGGCTTCAGAGACTTACCCACGCATCCTTGTTAGGCTAACGAGTACTTACTTCAATCTGCTCTTATTGTTTTAGGATTCTGCAACGGCGTCGGGCAATTGTCAGCCAGAGTGGTACATAACCTGCTCCCAACCGTAGGTGTCTTTTTACCTTCAAAAAATTCGCTGTCAGCAGCGTTCTGTACCAGGGCTTTTCACGGACTCCCTTTCAGTCGTTGAAGCGCTTCATGGCTGTTAGCAGCATCATGCTCAAGGTCAGCCATTTCAGCACTTGGAGTACTCTCATCGATGAAAACCTCGCCATCAGCAGCGTCCTGAGCCAGGGTGATTTCTTCGTGACCAGTCTAGTCAGAGCTGGTGGCGAACGATCTGCCAATCCAATCCGATCGCTCGTCCCAAGGATCGAGATTTGTTGGTCACCGGCGGTGTGACTCTGCATACAGTAACGACGGAAGCTCCCCGACAAAGATGAAGAACTGAATGCAACGAAGAGCTTTTATGGACTCCAGATCGTTGCACCCTTGAGTAGCAGACGAATGGGTCCAGTCGATTTGATCATGCCGTGACTGTCCAATCTGTTGGAATCGCGTTTCTAGCGAACTTGAAATTTCGCAATGCGTTTTTAGCTGTATTGGGTAAGCAATCAGTTTTGAATTATTGTGAACGTCGGGAATTTGAATAGATTATGATCGACCATTCACATGCGTGTTGGATATCATCGCGTATGTAAAAGCTCGAACTCAGCAGATCAAATGGATTTTGGATTTGGTGACCCCATGTACCTGAGCTATCGCGCGTTGCTATATTTCATACATACTCTTAGCTACATTTCAGGTTACTCTAACTTGCAGCCTGCAGCAACGACGGGAGCATGCTGGAGTCAAAGTGTTAGCGGAGACTCGATATTTGCCTATCTAAAGGAACGGCGACAGAGCTGTATCGAAACGACCGTCTTTTTCGCATTTACGCGTTTTCGGATTTCGGTGCACGAAAGAATGTATATTGGCAGCTGCAAAGGAGGCGCTTCTAATCGACTTAGTATTTTCACGTTTTCGTTTTATCGGTTCGTTTTGAACAACCTTGGATTTTTGCGTTTCAGATTTTTCGGTTCTCTGTGTTTGAAGAAACACAGATTGTCAGCTGTAATGGAGGTGTTCGAAACGATCTAAAATTTTCGTGTTTCGGTTTTTTCAGTTTAGCAGCTATAATGGAGGTGCTTCGAAATAACCTAGGATTTTTGCGTTTTGGTTTTTTCGGTTCGTTGTCACCGATAAAATATAGGTTGACAGCTGTAATGAAGGTGTTTCGAAAAGACCTGGGATTTTCGCGTTTCAGATTTTTTCAGGTTGGCAGCTGTAATGGACTGGCTTCGAAACGACTTTGGAGTTTCGCATTTCGGTTTTGTCATTTTGCCGTGTCCAAAATATTATAGGCTTGCGAGTGTAATAGATGTTTTTCAATGCGATCTACGTCTTTTCGCGTTTTGGTTTTCGGGTTTCAGTTTTTCAATCTGCATAATCTGAGAATTAGAAATCGCAAAATCCCATGAACTATTGGAGTCATAAACTCTTATAAGCATAAAAAATTAACCCTATTAACCCCAAATCATTAAACTTCGAACCCCAAATCCTTAAACTTCGAACCCCAAATCCTTAAACTTCGAACCCCAAATCCTTAAACTTCGAACCCCAAATCCTTAAACTTCAAAACCGTGGCTTCTCTACATACTTAAAAGCTAATCTTTCTATCATTAAATTCTGACACCCTGGACCATTAATCCCCTACTAATTATGCCTTGCAGCCATAAGTTCTTAAATGTCAAGTTTTAAACGCTAAGCTCGAAGCTCGAAGCCCTTAAACACTAAGCTTAAAACCCTTAATCTTTAAACTCGATTTAAGCTTTATTAACGATATCGTTAAAGCCCGATACCCTTAAACCTAAGCACGGAAACCCTTAAACCCTAAACTCTTAAATGTTAAACCATTAATCCCTTAAATTTAAACTTGTTAAACCCTAAACCCGTATTATCATAAGAGTTTATGTATTTTGTTAGTTCATGGGCAGCTATTCGAGCTCTCGCGTATGCTCCGTAGCCTTTAAAGTCGCTTTGTTCTACGAATAATCAATATTCGGTTGGAATCGTTTAAATGTGAACTAATTTCTCCGCTGTCCGATTATTTGACATACCGCACAATTGGTAAACTTTAGATTTTACACTTTGCACGTGTACAATTCATTACAGTACTTATATCGCTATATTTTTGTTAATTCGTGTATACGTCTCGCATAAGCTCCGGAGGCATTTATATATTATTTTAAGAAATAATTAAATTATATCGCGTTCTTTAAAAATCGCGTTTAAGGCAGGGTCAGCCTACACGCCTTACTGACGAGTCCAGTAGGCTGGCCTGGGACGAAACGCGCCTATAGTGCAAAATATAGTAATCTATCCGTGTAATATTTTAGTACACTTTAAAACTAATGCTGGTGCCTATGTACTAATTGCACCGTTATTATTAGATTTTAAGATTACTCTTGGTAAAAAGCAAAATCGATAATATATAAATTTTAAAGAAGCGTAAATTATGTAAAATTAAGTACAGAATAGTGGGCATGATATTAGTTTGGTCTAAATTCAGCTTTCTTGACACGAATAGTTTTTTTATTCGAATTTTCGATCTTGGCTTTAAAAGTAATATTTATCAAAAGGGTTCTTAGTCTCTAACGCGTTACAAAATTATTTAAATTAAATGTTATTTCTTAATAATCGCGTCTAAGGCAGGGTCAAGCTACACGCCTTACTGATGAGTCCAGTAGCTTGACCTGGGACAAAACGCGTTAATTGTGCAAAATATGGAAAACAAAAGACATTTTTGTGCAAAAGAGAAAACTATTTCGTATATTTCACGGATGAAAAAGGTATGGTATAAAATTCCGCCAAATACTCCTACGCGGAAAAATCTTTGTAATCTTTGTATCAAGTACTAGAATTTAAGGTACTTACATTAGTATCAGTTTTTACCGTGCCACCATCGGAACTTGGTACGGCGTTACTGAAAATGATGACGTCCTGGAGAACATCCTTGAGGGCGTCCTATAGAGAACATCCTTTGGGATAACCTCAAGGATGTCCTTGAAGATGTCCTACAGGACGTGCTATTTTCGACCAAGGATGTCCTCAAGGATGTCCTCAAGGACGTCATCATTTTCAGTAGAGGGGACAACCCCGTTCCAAGGATCGGAAGGTACCGTAAAACAATTATGTAAGCAGTAGTTATAAGCGTTCTGATTACAGTACCTCCAAAACAAATACTAGCGTTGATTGAAAAGGTAATGGCATTAGTAGGCTTTTTTCGGTGCAAACGTTTTTCCGTGTATAAGAAATTCATTTTTCGCGATCAAATTATGCAATTTATAGCGCAAAATTTCTGTAAGATTTATATTGCTAATTTCGTCTGAAAACTTAATCGCGGTTGAAACAGACGTTTTCCGAAGACAGTAACTTTTTGGTACTTAATTATTCGGGTAATTAATGACAAGTAAGCAATGCACACAGAAGCAAAACTGAGAAATAACTAATAGTCGCATTCATCTTATTGGATTTAAATCTAAAATAAAACGTCCTTTTTACTAATTAAATAATTAATAATAGTTTAACTTAGGTACTTTAATTTAGAAGTCGGTACGATTATATTTTAATTAACTTAACCAAAAGTGAAACAATTGCTGCAATCTTGAGTGACTGTTCGACAGACTATGTTGCACACTTGAAGAAGAGTTCTTTTATATATCCAAATTTGGCTTATAATAATACTTTTAAGTAAATTGCCAATGTAGCAAAAATTACTCATTAAGTTGCAAAAAAACATTTAATCGTAGGTGAGCAGGTGATCACTTTTGTATATTCAGATGGCACATGGCTCTTTATGTATATGCACGTGAAGACGTGTGTCTGAGCTTAAAAATTATCAAAATATATACTTTTATTAGGGGGCAACGGAAGAATAAATGACCGTATAAGTTCCAGATCTCTTAAAGATACGTGGAAACAATTTTTTCAAAAAATATACGTTTTACATAAAAAAATTAAGATACTACTATTAAACGGATTGAACAGACAATAAATTAAAACAAATTGTTTTAATACTTATTATATTTACATCTACTTTTATTACTTTACTAGCTGGTAGAAAATATGACGGTTGATAATCTTGCGCCCTTTATTTTAATTTGAATTGGAAGTATATCTAATTAGAATTGGAATTAGAAGATTGTACCAACGGTGGTACACCATCGTAAGACTAAAAAGATTTCGTATTTAGGTATTTAAAAACCAAATGCATGGCCGCAATAACTCATGCAGTTGTAAAGAAAAAAAGTTTGTTTCACAAACTTTAGACAAACTTTAGGTGCAAATAAACTGACGGTTACTTTTATACATTTAGATAACGCATGGCATGTAGGCATGTAAAGATAGACATAATCTGCTATCTTTGTGCGTAAAAATAACCAAGAGATTACTTGCATCGCAACATCAGAAACTTGTTCCTGACGATTGCAACTCTTACTTTCAAAGGATTGTATTCCACTATGTTTAAGGAAATTACTTTAGGAGATACACATACTAATTAAAGATAATTATAAGTACTTAATTTTTGTCTTCAATCCAGTTGGTCCAGTAGTATAAATAATGAAAATGAAGTAAAATAGAAAAACAAGTTAATGAGACTTTTCAGGGAAAAATATCTTTGTGATTTTGAAAATTATATGTAATTAAAATGTAAACAATTTGGTACAAAATAACTCATGTTAATTTTATTAAGAATTTTGAAAGAATTTCCATTTATCCAGAGCTTTTGAAGTTTGAACCAATAACAATTTCTTAATCTAATCTGATAAGTCTTAAATTGTTACTTTTATGTTTTACTTTTAGACCTTTTTTATATTTATCAATGATCGGCTTATAATTTCCGATAAATTAACGTTTTTGTAAATGCACTTTTCTCCTAAATTTTTGACAAACTACGTTTTTAACATTTTTTAACAAGGAGTCATGCTACAGCGTTTAGGCAAAATCCAAGTTGTGGTCTTTTTTTGCAAGAGAAATTTAAAATTGTTGTATCATTTCTAACAGTAATTTATTATAAAATTGCTTTTACGTAGTATTATAAAATTTATTTTAAAATATCCTAATTTTTGGGGTTTTAAATAAAATAATAATGTATGTAAAGAATATTTCTTCTTCTCTTTCCCGTTTGTTAAAAAACAAAGCGCGTCCCTTAAGTCGTTCTACCGGGAAGCCAGACATACAGCTTATCAAACAATGTCCTTTATATTTTTTACAAAAGTTTATATCTTAGTCCTTGAGACTTACAGATGTTTCGTGATAACTTGTATCTTTGATTTATTTCGCGATAAAAGTTATTTAAAAAACACAATATTATGTTTTGATTTTTTTAAATATATACGAATTCTTACAAAAATACTATTTAAGTATTAAACAAAAAACTTATATTTTTAATTTAATATAATTGCATATTTGTTTAGTAGTAAAAATAATTATAATTCTCGTGAAATTTAAAATTTAATAATTTTAAAAACGCTGATATTTATAATTTTTGTTATAGTTGAATAAAAAAGAGACGTTAATGTTTCAAATGCGTCTTCAAAGATGCTAAGTAAAAAAATATATCAAGTTTATACTTTGATAATATGTATTTAGTATTTTCCACAATAATTCCACAAAATGCAGCAATGTAAAACAGAGTATTTATAGACGTACATTTACGATAGCTAAGTTGTTTTTCACTTATTATTTGTAAACAAAAAGACAAGTCTACAATTGTCCAAGGTTACGGTTTATTTTAAATTAAAGTTTGCTGAATCTTTTTATAAAAAATTTAAATTTATGATACATAAGTAAAGTGAAAAAGCTAATGAACAAAATATACTAATAAAAATTTAAATAAATATAATACATTAACGTTTTTTAACATGAAATACGTGTACGAAAAATACTTAATTATTTTTCTTTTATACTTTCCGTTCCCCAAAGCAGGTCTCAAAAGAAAAAATTTAGCGCTCTTATTTTTCGAAAATCGTTGAAAATCTCTATCCCACAGGTTCCCCCGTTTTCCGAAAACGTGAAAATAATAAAAGCACTCGGAAATCAGCGCGAAGTGAATCTCGCAGACAGCGTCTGGTCTGCAATTCTTATCTCGAAGTCAAACATTTGTAGGTGACGAGGTTTAAAAAAAGAAATTGATAAGTAGCAAGTCGTCTTCGGCCGCTTGGCGCGGCAGATAATAGCCGAATGCCTCGCCGCTGCAATTGCATCAGAACAACTTTTCGGACGCGCGAAAGCATCCCATAAATTCTTTGGCGCATTCCGCGCGTGCACCACAGGTTATTGGGCAGCCGAGTTCGCGAAGTCACGTGCGCGCTCCTCTAAACAACCCGTGTGTGTCCGTTCCCCCTCCGACGCGCGACGGTGTAAAAGCGCGACGCAGTCCGAGCGCGGCGCGAGCGAAACCAGGCGGATACAGTGCAGAAATAAATAAATACGCTGTACAGATCGGTGAGTAGAGAATCGCGCGCGACGATGAAGGCCGAGGTGAAGGTGATCGACGGGGGCTTCGCGACGCAGCTCGCCAAGTACGTGGGCGACGCGATCGACGGCGATCCCCTCTGGTCAAGCAGGTTCATCTACACGAATCCCGAGGCGGTGTACCGGGCGCACCTCGATTTTTTGCGCGCCGGCGCGCAGATTATCGAGACCAACACGTACCAGGCCTCCGTGCCGGGCTTCGTCAAGCACCTAAAGAAGACCGAGCAGGAGAGTTTGGAGCTGATCGCGTCGGCTGTAGAGCTCGCCAAGAGAGCTGTGAAGACGTACAAGGAGGAGATCAAGGGCCTTGAAGTTTCCAATCCAAATCCCTTGGTGGCTGGCTCTGTTGGGCCCTACGGTGCTTGCTTGAACGACTGCTCCGAGTACACAGCTGCTGGTTACAAGAGTATTCAGTCTATGGACTCAGTTGTCGAGTGGCACAAGCCTAGATTTGAGACTCTGATAAATTGCGGAGTTGATCTTCTGGCTATAGAAACTATTCCTAGTTCTAGGGAAGCCGAAGCTTTGGTGGGTTTGTTGAAACAGTATCCAGGTAAACAATAGTTTTCTTTCTTATTTTAAATCTTATCTAAAATCTAAATGAATTGAGATTTAATGTGTGTTCATGCTTCTGTTAAGGTATCAAAGCATGGCTGTCGTTTTCTTGCAAACAAGATGGAAAAAGTATAGCGGATGATGCCAATTATAAGGAAACAGTTTTAAAATGCTACAAAGCTGCCAATCCAGGTCAATTAATTGCATGCGGAGTCAATTGTTTAGCACCACAGTTAGTTACACCATTACTGCAAAGTATAAGTGAAAAGGAAATTGGTGAATTTATTCCTATGATCGCATATCCCAACAGTGGTGAAAAATACTCTTCTGAAACATTTAGTTGGACTGTAGATAACGATTTACACAGACCAGAAGAGTTTATAAAAGAATGGCTAGATTTAGGAGTTCGTTATATTGGAGGGTGTTGTAGAACAGGTGCAGAAGATATAAAAAAAATTGCTACTCAAGTTAAAAGTTGGAACAAAGATCATTTGTTCTAAACATAAAAGTGATATTATTATTGTTGATTACTTGTAATTCAAATACTTTATTTTTTTATGAAGATTTTTGATTTTTTAATTTTATAAAATTTTTATGATGTTTGAAATTATGAAGTTATTAAAAAAAGAAAACAAATCTATTAAAATATATAACAAATAAAAACTATTTTTTCTATATAAAAACTATTGAATATTCTATATAATGATAAAACTGTAAATACTATGTAAAATGATATATTTGAGTTAAAGAAAAGTAAATTATTTTTTTATAAAACAAAATACAAACTTTTGATATTGCAAGTATTTTTAAGGTTCTAAAATATTATACATTTATAAAAAACAAGTTTAAAGAAATAAAATTTTTGATAAACTATCCTATTTAAATTATTTATGTTTAGTAATTACAATTAAAAAAAATTGATTTCCCTTTTCCCCAGTATATTTCATGATAATTTTCTAATAAATAATCAACTACATTTAAAAAAAATATAAATTTAATTTTCATTGTACATCATGATTATTTACAGAATTCTTTATGCAAGTTCTGCACAGAATTATTTTAATCACTCTTATATGAACTAAATAAATTTTCTTAAACAGTTATGAAACATTGATGTTAAAAGTTCGGCTAAAAAATAATTAATCTCTAATGATTAAAAATTTGCTAAAATTTGAATGTAAAACTTATCTTTTGTCTTATTTATATAGTCACAACATAAAGTACATAAAAAAATGAAAATAAGATTTAATTTATTTTTTAAATACTTTACAAAATTCAAAGTCATGAGTGAAGCAAATTCTCTTAAAAATAAAAAGACCATAAATTAAGTAAATTCACATAGAATTCGTTGAAGCGTCAGGTAACTGATGATTTTTTGCATTAACATTATTTTGAGATTCTTGTTTTGTAGTTACACTACTAGTAATACTACTTGTACTAAGAGGTTGACTCGGATTAATCACTGTATTTGCAGTAGGATTTTGCATATCAAGCTGACTCTGTGCAATGTCTTGCAGGGCAGCCTGAATTCGTTGTAAAAGTGCCTCACCTTGTCTCACTACCTCTTCCAATTGTTCGGCTGCCTCTTGATTTTCTTGCTCTAATCTGCTGAGACTCGCCACTTGTAACTCTTGAGAGGATTCCTCGCTAGGTAAACTATCAATCAAAGTATCAATATCTTTGGCACATCTTGCGATCAAAGTTGCAAAAAGAGCAGCATAATCTATAAAAATAATACTTTGTATTACTGATAATTTGATACAAATAATTGCTTAAAAATTCTATTTAGCTTACCTTCTTGAGGTTGACTTGGCTGCTGAGGAGTACCGATACGATCAAATCCTGGAAACTTACTAGGTGTAGAATACTGTTGTAAAATTCCCACACTGTTGCAGAAGTACTCAGCTTGCTAAAACAAATAAAAATTATCATTAAATTCAGTTATTTTTATTTATATTATAATAATCTCAGTTACCTGATTTATAGTGTCCTGTAATTGAGTTAACCGATCGGCCATCGTAACCTCAAAATTTTGTTTTCGGCCGATAAAGTTTTATTTCCAAACACACCACTATCACAAATTGTAAATATTTCTTATTTTAATCATCAGTACAACGGTTCACATTGAATTAAAAACAAACCAATGAGCAAACGATCACTTTATTTTGAAAGACAAATACAGCGTCTTTTTTTTCTCCACTAAAATGTAGGTATTCTTCTCACCTCTAAAAGTCTGAATTAGTAGTGGGGATGTGTCTACAAGACACGGCAGCTAGCGCCAACTTCAAATTCTGGCGAGGGGTATTAATGGTAAAAATTTGGTGGTGGGGGGTACCGTTTGTACCACATTAGTAGATTTTTTTTAATAGTCCCACTCCTTCCAAATTTCAAATAAAAGTCGCTAATAATAATGTATTTACATGATCAAAATGACAAATTTTCCGTGGAGTACTTTATTTGCATATTATAGTAGGTATGTACGTATGCACACAATTTTAAATATTGAATCTATCAATTATGTAGTTAAACTTTAAACTCAGAGAATATGTTAGAATTTAAGTTTCAAATTTATTAGCAAAGAGTATAAGTCGACTTCAAATCCTTTATTGATCAATAAAGGATTTGAATTTCAGGCACATTCCGCGCGCCCTCTACTCGGGTTCAAAATGTCTCCTCTTCCGGTCTTCTCTCTTCTGTCCACGAGACCTCGAGATGGCAAAACGATAAGGTGGAAAGGAGATAAAAGATAGAACCGGAAAACACTCCCACAATGTGCTCCTAAGTTACTGGAATAAACCTGCATTTTTGTTTCAATTTGACAAAAGATGCGAATTTGCTGAAAAAGCGCGCGCCGACGACAAGATGTGAGAGGCAGGATGTTCAATGGGTTATTGGAAGCAGTTATCGAGGCAATTGCTGCTCTAAATTTTCAATTCACCATAAAGTTTACTTCGCAAAACGAAGTGTTTGTGTTTTTTAATACAAAAAAGTGCACGCCGGCAGTGTGTCTAACTATACTACAGGAGTGCATGACATTCGAGGTCGTTGGCAACTTGGAGCCTCCGGATGAAGGGAACCGGTTTTTGTTGTACTTTTGTTAGTTGTCAGAGGATTTCACTGTTCCCTTTCAAGCGAACGTAAGTAGTGTTAAAAGAAACATAAATAGTTGTTGTTATGTTAAGTATTTTAGAATAACTGCTTTGATCACTGACTGAACTTTCTTTTATAAAGTTAGATTTTTGTAATACTATTAGATATAATGCATCACAGTAAATTAGGAAGATAAAGTTTAAATGAAAAAAACCAAAATGTCAAAGAAAATACAAACAAGTGGGATTCAACGGACACTGTCCAGTTTTGTAAGGAAGAAGCCTCTTCCCAGGTAAATTGATATATTATCGATTTAAATTTCTTATATCATTCTTTAATTTTGTTAAACAATTTGGAAATTTTAGCAAACCTTGTCTAATAAGTGATACCGAAGATGAAGAAGAAGATGACAGTGAATCAAAAAAAACTCTGAATGTTCTTGATAATATTGATTTAACGGAAATACCTTCAGCACTGCCTCAAAGAATTTTGGTTCCTTCTCAAGGGGATTCAATTATATCGATTGTAAGTAATGCACAACTCATAAATCACCGTTTGTATAATTTTTGTTAATTATTTTATAATTATTTTCAGAATAGTTCAATTGATGAACTTGAAGATTTCAGAAAGGTAAAAAAAAAACCATTGGACAGTAGTAACTCAGTGGACAATATTGAAGATTCAGACAATGACAAGGAGAATGAAAAAGTTAATGAAACAGACACAGATTTTGAACAGTTATTAAATGCTTCTTCAGATAAAGAATATGACAGTGTTAGCGATAAAGTTACTAAATCTCCAGTTGTGTCATTAAAAAAGTCAACTGATTGTCAGCTGGATATAAATTCAAATTTAAAACCATTAGGTTTTAACAATGAATTGGAAAGTTGGATAAATGCTACCAATTCTAATCCACTAATTTCATCAAGTAATATTTCTGTAAGTTATATTAATTATAAAATTAATATTTATTGAAAATTTAAATAATAAATATTTTTTATAACTTTCAGTTAACTGCAGAAAAATTGGAAATAGGAAAAAATGATTTAAAAGATATACAAATAGAAATACTAGAAAAATTTTTTGGTGCTTTTGATAAAATTCCTACAGAATTATTAGTTAAATTTCCTCAATTTAATGCTGAAACATTTCAACGATTAAGAAGTTTGTATCAAAGGGTAAAAGCCAAAATAAGGCAAACTGATAAGAAATTGCAATTAGTTAATCAGCAGTCAAACAGTCGGGATCAGTCATTAAGCAGTCAAGAGAAAGATGATAAATCTAATTTCGTTAAAGATAAAGTATCACAGGATAATTTTAATAATTCATATAAAAATTATGAGGATTTAAATAATTCAGCTGCATCAAAAAATTGTACTCCATTTGACAATGATCAATCATACAGCTATGAACCAGATATTCAGGATTTTAATTATGACAGTGGTGTACATAGCCATGAAGTACATAATAAGGTCACTTATAATTCTAATCAAACATCTGGTTCTCAAAATGGATCATTAAAAGAAAAATCAAGTCAAAGTAGTGAATCTCCAGGAACTCCAGCTGTCCAAAAGAAAAGCCAATTTACATTAAAAATGCCAAAAAAGGTAACTTTAAATCCAAAAGCATCTAAACAAATTGAAGAAATAATGGAAAAAAATCATCAGTCAAAAAACAACTCTAGTCCACCAGTTTTAGATAAATCAGAGTTTGAAACTTGTTATTCACCACCTCCAAGTACAATCAACAAAAAAAATGGATCGTGTAATTCTAACAATAATTATAGTATTAAAAACTACTTCCAAGAAAAAACCACTGTAGAAAATGAAAAACCAGCCAGTTTCGAGATGATTCCTCAAATTTCTTCTTGGAGTGGTTAGATATATCTTTGATCATAATATATTTTAATAATTTTAAGTTAAAAATGTTCTAATAATTTACTTACAGATTCAGATTTTGCAAATGATATTCACCCACTGGAAAGATCCCTAACTCAACAATTGTGTGATCTCCCAGACATAGACGAAAATGAAGTCAATATGATTACATCTCCTAATCCCCGATATTTTCAGTCAACAAAAAATTCTAAAGAAAACTCTCAAAACAGTCAGAAGTCTACTAGTGGATCTAGGGATAATAAACTTACTGGACAATTTATTGGAGATTTTCAAAATGATGGAGCTACAGGAGATTTTGATGGCACAAACTACCCTCACTCAAGAGAATTAATGAATGTTAGTTTACAAATTTGTTTTCAGCATTCAATTGTAATTGAAATAAAATTTTCTAACAAATGTTAACTATGTTTCAGGTTTTCCGACAAAAATTTGGTCTCTATCAGTTCAGGCCTAATCAACTGCAAGCTATAAATGCTGCTATTTTAGGATATGACTGTTTTATTTTAATGCCTACTGGTGGAGGAAAATCACTTTGCTACCAATTACCGGCTCTGCTTAGTCCTGGAGTAACCATTGTTGTTTCACCTTTAAAAAGTTTGGTCATCGACCAAGTTCAGAAATTAACATCTTTAGATGTGAGTATCACATAAACTGTCCTTTTTTTAAATAATATCTTAAATAAATAAATTGATTTATTAAAGTTGTAAAATTTTAGATCCCCTCGGCGCACATGTTAGGAAGTATAACGGATGAACAAGCACATAATGTGTATAGGGAATTAGCTAAAAGAGAGCCAAATTTGAAACTCCTTTATTTAACTCCTGAGAAGCTTTCTGCTTCTCAAAAGATTTGCAGTGCTCTCACAGCTTTGTACGATAGAGGCTTATTATCAAGATTCGTTATTGATGAAGCTCATTGTGTCAGTCAGTGGGGACATGATTTTAGGCCAGATTATAAAAAACTCCGACTATTACGAGAAAATTATCCTAAAGTTCCTACTATGGCATTAACAGCGACGGCAACTCCTCGCGTCAGAACCGATATACTTCATCAGTTAGGAATGACTAAGCCCAAATGGTCAGTATCCAAAAATATATTTTCTTTTCAACTAATAATTTAATCAATCGTAATTAAGTAGTAATAATTATTTTTTTTTAACAGGTTCATGTCGAGCTTCAACAGACCAAACTTGAGGTACATTGTTGTGAGCAAGAAAGGAAAAAACACAACGGATGAAGTGATTGAGTTAATAAAAAGAAGTTACAGAAATGACTGTGGCATTGTTTACTGTCTTTCTCGAAAGGATTGCGATTCTTTTGCCGATTCTCTGAAAAAAAGTGGTATAAAAGCCCTTAGCTATCATGCTGGGCTCACTGACCACCAGAGAGGAGACATCCAGGGGAGGTGGATAGCAGAGCAGGTACTTCATTAATTTGTTTATTCGACATAATGATATATTGAGTGATAACAATTAATTTCTAAATGCACATATTTTCATTTTTTCTTACAGATCAAAGTTGTTTGTGCAACGATCGCTTTTGGCATGGGAATCGACAAGCCTAACGTTAGATTTGTTATTCACGCAACGCTCCCCAAGTCTATCGAGGGCTATTATCAAGAAAGTGGTCGCGCAGGTCGCGATGGCGAAAATGCAGACTGCATTATGTATTATAATTACGGCGACATGATGAGGCACAGAAAAATGATAGAAATGGACGGAGCCGCAAACTTTGCCGCTCAAAAAACTCACATGGATAATCTTTTTAAAATTGTAGCCTTTTGCGAAAATAAGACTGATTGCCGCAGGGCACTGCAGTTAAATTACTTTGGAGAATTATTTGACAGGGCCATTTGCCAAAAATATAAGGAGACCACTTGTGACAATTGCAAGAATCTCGTAAGTACATTTAAAAATATTTAAATTGAAAATACTAAATATTTTGATTTCAAATAAACTGCAAATTTATTTTAAATAAATTAAAAATTATTACTTATTTTGTAATATAATGTTATTATAGGGCCAGTTTGTTGATGAAGACGTTACAAATGATTCTAAAGCTCTTGTAACAATTGTTAGAGATTTTAACAAACAAAAAAATAATAGTGTTACAGTACTTCATGTTACAGAGGTTTATAAGGGAAGTAATTTAAAAAAGATTCGAGACTTAGGTAAAGAAAAATTTATTATCTTAATTTTTTAAATTCATTGTAAATACTAAATTCATGTAATATGTTAGGTCATGATCGGCATCCCTGCTATGGCAATGGAAAGTCGTGGCAAAAACAAGATATTGAAAGGTTAATTCATAAGTTAGTAATTGATGGATTCCTAAAAGAAAATTTGTATGTTAATAATGAAATAACATGTGCTTATGTTGGACTTGGTCCACGAGCAAATGAATTAATGACGTCAAACAATGTTAAGGTATTTATTTGCTTAATCAAAAATGATTTTCTGACATCAATAATAATATTAACAACCTAAATTTTTAAATTTAGGTTCATTTGCAAAAGAAGAAAGAAGGAACGTCCTCTGCTGGGGTAGCCACAATATCTAGCAGTTCGCGTAATGATAATAATCTAGATATTAATAAAGACTTGAATGAACTAAAACAAAAATGTTATACAGAATTATGTGAAATTGTTAATGGTATTGCTGGAGCCTTAGACGTTTCAGCTAATTCTATTATGAATATGGTGGCAATTCGGGCTATGAGTCAGCAACTACCTGAAAATGAAGAGCAAATGCTCAAAATTCCACACGTCACAAAAGCTAACTTTGACAAGTACGGTAAAACTTTATTAGAAATAACTCAGAAATATGCAGCAGAGTGCAGTGGTAAGTATTACATACACAATTTGATAAGAAAAAAAATTCATCTACATCTTATAAACATTTTTTTATTTTTCTCTAGTCTTAGTATTTGAATCAGAAGCAAGCAAAGCAGCAGCTGTAATTGAGGAAGCTGGAGATAGTGACGATGATTGGGGAGAATCTGCAGGTACGAATTCGGGAGGTGGACGTAAAAGAAAAGGACGAAATTTTGGAGGTTTTGTAAAAAAATTCAAACGGTCTACGAGCAACAAGGGTGGCTCCAGGTGGGTTCTTTTTACATAGATACTAATTTTATTAAAAAACCTTTTTTAATTATTTCTAAAAATAAAATTTATTTTATTTAGTCGAAGCTCATCGAGAGGAGGAGCTAGTGGCGCATCATCAAAGCCTAAAGGTAGAGGCGGTAAAGCTGGATCATCTAAAGCTTCAGGTCCAGGTTTTGTTGAATTTTCACAAAAGAAACAGTATCAAAATTTCCCAGGTCGATATGTAAATATTCTTTAGTTAGTTAAATTAGTTCTGTCTATTTATTCTTATTTATTATCGATTAGAAGTGCTTTTAATTTGCAATTTCTAGGTTTGAAATCTAATTTTTTTATTTCATACCTAAATATATTAGTGTTTTAAATAATGTTGCAATTAAAAGTTTAAGATGCAAATTATTAAGCTTATCAAAGATGACTATATTTTGCCATTATCAAGTGTAAATATAAGTACAGTTACAGTCTATTTTTATATATTTTGCATATGAATAAATGAATTTTATTAAGAATTCTATAAAAAAAAAGAAGATATTATTTAATGTAAACACTTCTTTCTTTGTACATTTCTTTATATATTTAAAAATAATTTTTTACAATTTTCTAACATTTTTCACAGGTGCTTTTTATTACAAGTCTGGTTGCATAATTCGAGCTTCACGATTTTCATTCTTTATATGCTTCTTAAATAAATCCATAATTTCATTTTGATATTCTGGAGGTACTGGCTTTACTTCTGTAGCCCAGTAAAATATGTCCCAATCATTTGTTGGAAGATTAATCAAGCGATCGTACTGTCTAAGCTGTTCTTCATTAAATCCATTTAAATACTTTTTTGCAAATGTGCTGAGAAGAAGTCCATTTTCTAACATTCCTCGTTTACGTGACTGATATAATAATCTAGAATAGAATAATGAATAAATAGTTACAGTTAGTTATAAACAGTAAACAAAAAACAGTAAAAAATAATTCAAATTAAATTGATATTAATCATTGAACAATTTTCTTCAAACTTTCATTATTTTCTTTTATCTGCTCATAAAGTTAAATTCCAATTCAAATCTTTTGAATTTTATTTGAAAAATATTTTGTTTTAGTGGTTATGTCTCCTTACCGTGCTCTTTTAACTGTGGTATTTTCTCCTTCCTTTTCTGCATAGCGTGGAATTTGTGGTTCATTTCCTTCTGGGTGATATAAATTATCAAAAGTTTCTTGACTTTTTACTGCACAAGATGTGCAAATTGTTTTTGCGGCTCCAAAAGGCCTAACCTGAAGCAAAAATATCATTGATTATTATTGACTATTCCAAATTTTTAAGTGAAATCTCTGCTAAACTTACAAAAATTGTGTTACACCTTAATATAGTGTACATATTCTTTTGTATTTGGCTCTGAATTGTTGCAAAATACTCCAACCAAATAAAGGATAGGTGCATATATAATACCAAAATAAATATACTACTGCAACTGACAGCAACTGTTCACTGCAGCAATCTCTCTATTTTACATATGAAACAGTATGGCAGCACTGAGCAACAATTGCATAAGTAGTTTGAAGATCATAATTTAACTGCTAATAATATAATTCTTTTAAATATCACACTAAAAGACAGGTATAGCATGTTGCAGTTATTAAATACATTGTTGAACATTTTGAAGTCAAATTTGTTTAAAATAATTATTTGATTAGTATTATTTAGAAATCCAGGTCATTGGAAAGAAAAAATTAAAAAATATAAAATAAAAATTTTTAATGCATACATAGAGTTGGAATTAAAATTTAATCATTGTATGTATATGTGAATCTACATTAAAAACATAAATTTCCAATTTTTTAAGTGAATAATTTTGAAGATTCTCAATGTTTATTAAAGTAATGGTTATCATTACTTTTTTTACTACAAATTATTATTAAAATTTCAGCAGTTCTTATTTCTGAAGATTTTTAATTATAAATTTTTGTTATAATTAAACTATTAATTTATAAATTTGTTACAAGAATATATTTTATGTAAATACAAGTATGAAATTTATTTTCATATTAAATTGTTTTTAAATAATATTTCTTTCATTGCTCTTATAAATATTGATAATAAATAAAGACTAGTTTTTCAACTTCAACCATAAATCATATATTTATTTTATATTTATTTTTTCACAACAATGTATGATTTTCATTTTTATTATCGCTACAAAGTGTAATAGTTAAAATAAATGTAGTAACAATATGCTTTTTTTACAAAATTAATCATTTGGCAGTGAAAATGATTTATTTGGTGAAAATAATCAAAAAATAAGAAATAGGTGTATAACTAATAAAACTTGTAAGTTAAAGAAAAATTGTTTAATATAAATTAATAATTTAAAATACAAGGATCATTTTTTTCCAGACTTTTTTATGCCACCAGTAACTAGAGGACCTTTTTGTCCAGCTTTTTTAGCTGCCTCCGCAAGTGCTTTTTGTTGTTCTTTTTGTTTCTGCTTGAAAGCCAACTCATCGTCATCCAGTTCTTTCGATTCTTTCTTTGGGGCCTTCAAAGGCTTCTTCTTACCGCCTTCTCGTCCAGACATTCTGCAATAATAATTATCAAATATCAATACACTGTACTAAAAACATCATTGATCAACTGATTCTCTTCTTACTTTGAAAATCAATATTAGCATCTTAATAATGTATTAATTTCAAATGCAAATGTAAATTAATTCTACTAAAAGAATCAATTTTTAATCAAATGAAAGACAATGCATAAATAATAATTGTTACATTTTCTTGTTTAAAATTGCTAATGTGAACTAACTTATAGTACAGCTAACCTCTAATTTTTGCTAACATTTGAATACACATTTTTGGCAATTTTAGCAAATTACCAAATAAAAAGGCAGTTTTAAAACGAATACTCAAAGAAATACAATGGAAAACAAATGAAAAGCAAACTTACTTTGTCGGATTTACTTGAGGTGAACAAAACTTTCAGGAGCACGCGATCAGCCGAGCGTTTACCCACGCCGTTCGCTTTCAAATGATCACCTACACAACAACTTTCAGTTCGCAGATCCACCACTCTCGCTTTTTCCCGGCAGGAAACCACTTTACCCGGAGCCGATAAACAAAAGGGTTGGGCGAGCGAGAGCCGAGAAGGAGGAGAGAGAAGCACGTGTTGCAGCAGAAGCGCCGCACCAGTTGCCGCGAGCTGGGGACCTCTGCACGTGGTAAACACGCACCAGGCGCGCACAGCTGATTGTCAGATGATCGGCAGTGTGGCCAACTGTCGCGGCACGTCGCGTCGCGCTGCCTTTTCCGCTCGGCCGCGAAAGCGATTTTCGCAGGGAAAACGCGACTGACAGCTCGGCCGCGGGCCCTCCGCGGCTTCTCCAAGGCCCCGCCGAGCGAGTCGACCGGACGGCGCGGATTTTCCACGATTCGATCGCGCGCGCCAGCCGGGCAAAGAGGGAGGCCCGCGACGCGCCCCCGCGAGAGCCCGGGGAACGGCGGCAGCCATCGGCTGCGTATACATAGCCTCTTGCACCCCGTGCGCGCGGCGCGGCGGTGTAGACAAACGGCAATCGATATGACGTCGAGGCAACGCACAAAGGAAACGCTATTTAGGCCTCGATGCGACACGATGGACCTCGAGATAATTTTTTTCTCTGTACTTTTAACGGCGGATCGTCTTAACCTTTATTTTTAAACGACCGTAAAGTGGGAGGACTTTTATATTCGCTCGACTTGCCTCGCCCTTATTTTTAATCGACGGATTATTTTTATTCATCGGCAATGCATTATTAATAATTTTTCTGAAAATTAGATTCGCAGGACCATTGCGAGAGGATAATAAGAGCCGGAAGAAGAAAAAACGGAGGAAGGATGCGCAGCAAGGGACGTGATGTGAAATGAGGCAAAATGGAAAACACTGAAAAGAGAGCAGTATGTACCAGTTATAATTGACGCAAAGTAGGCTCGGAAGAAAGGCGAATGCCTCGTTCTGCGTTCAAGCCTCTTTGACGACACGTATTTCTCTTCTATATGCACTCACGCACCGTTTAAGTAAGTATGATTTAAATATGAAGATTGATTTAGTCTGTATGCATTAATCAACATTGCGGATGTACTGTAAAAGCGTCTTTATACATAATTACAGTTCTTTCATTTTAAATCATGTGAGATATAGACATTTTTTAAATTCAACTTTGTTTTTTATAGAAACAGAATTATTTGCAAAAATTATTCTTTTTAAAGCACCGAAATGTTAAATTGATATTGAGAAAATAATTATTGACATACATTTAAATATTACATATAAAATATTAATAAAAAGCCAGTAATAAAATAAAATAATGTTTATTTAGTTTGAGGCAAAAGCAATTTAATAAGATATTTATCTAGAAGGAAATAGGATTCATTTTTTAAAATGTTCTTTTTTAAATACTAATGTGTAATTTTAAATCAATATGTTCAAGAGAAGTCATTGCAGAAATTCATTGCTTCACTAATTATTGGTTATTTAACTTTCATACTTTTGTAATTATCGCTTAATGAGCTACTGCACAATGCCTAATTAGCCTGAGGTAATGGTCATTTTTACGCAGGACACTCCATTGAACGATTTAGAAAAGTAACTTGTTTTCCCATTTTATCAGCACGCACCTTGTCCAGCATATGACCAGTTTTCAAAAGTCAATTTTTTTCTCTTTACTTGAAATGGAAAAAAGACCGAAGGTCTTGCACCACTGTATATCAGCGAAGGTAAAAATTCTAAATTATCCTGTAATTTTCAGCGTTAATTTCCAGTCGAAATCTCGGCTGGCCGAGCGAGCGAGCGCAGTAGCGGAGCCAGCGAAAGTAGAGAGTGGGAGTCCCTCTCGGCTCTCGGGCGTATTATTACTCTTTGTGCTGGTGCGGGGCCGTGCGCGAGAGCTGAGAGAACCGCGCGGAGAGGGAGGCCTCGCGAGTCGGAGCGATATAGCGCGGCGGGGTTGGCAGGCCTGGCCGCGACTCCGCTGCTGCTGCGCTCGGGCCGCGGCTCGCTGTCAGTCGCTGGTGGAGCTCCTGGGGCCAGTTGGCAACAGACCTTCGTCCCGCTCGGATCTCTCTCTCCTCGAGTCGGCGCCTCGCTCGACCCACCGAGAGCCTCCGGACCTCCGAATGTGCCCCTCACAAAGGACATTATACCCGTGCGAGCTAGTGACTCGCGCATGGACTAGTCGGCCCGAGTGCTAGTATATAACTCAGTGTGCGCCAGCCCCCTCCGGAGCCCGCGTAGGAGGTGCAGTGCAGCCGGAGAGTCGCGCGAGCAGCACGCACGGGCAGCCAGCGGCGAGGCGCGCAGCGGAGCAGCGGCGGCAGCAACAGCAACAGCCAGGCAGAGAGCAGCGGCAGCCATGGGGCCTGATTCGAACATTTGACCCACGGCTGCGGTGACTCCCGGGCTCGGTGTGTGTGTGCGTGCGGGATACCTGCTGCCCCTTGACTCGTCCTCTGGTGCTTCTCATACGGTGAGTTTTGTCTTTTTGTCTACTCAAGCTTAATTCATCGTCGTCCGCCGTTACACCGATAGTTGCTCCGGAGTTCGATCGCCGGAGCACACACACGCGCGCACCATATTGCTGCCTCGAGAGCTGCCACCTCCGCTTCCCCGCGACGTCAATACTCTTTCGCAGGGCTCTTTCTCTTTTTTCCTTTCCTCGCCCACATCACCCTCGACTTCTCGCCTCCCCCATTTCCTCTCCGAATCGCGGTGTGCGCTCCCGATCCGTCAATTATCGCGCGTCTCTTTAAAAAAAAAAAATAAATAAGAGGCGACGGGGCTGGCTCTCGTGCGCGCTCCGAGGCATTTAAAAGGCGACGGGCCTATTAAAAGGAGAGAAAGCCCGGAGCGTGCATGCGCGAGCCCCTGCGTCGACGTCGTCGGCTCGCCCGACAATCGGACGGAGACGGAGCGAGCCCCGTATACTCCAAACGCAAAATCAAAACAAAGAACGGGGGCCTGCATGTACACATCTATCCGTCGAGCGATGTGTGTATACAGTGTGCCACAGCCGAGGAAGGCCCCTCATGCTCGCGCGGAGAACCCAAACAAAAAAGCCGAGAAGAGCCAGCCCCTCCTCCTCTTTATCGCCTATCTTTCTCTTACTCTCGCTCGCTCTCTGTCTCCCCCGTTCGATTTCAGCGCAGGCGACGACGACGACGACTCGGCGCAACAGCGGGTGAGCCTCACGCACGTGCGGCTAGGCTGTACGTGTGCGTGACGGACGGAGAGCGGCCTTTTAAAAACAGCTCGGCCTCTCTGCTCTCTATCGCGCCGATGGAAATTTATAATGATGCTCCCGCTGAGGCCCTGCTCCCCTCCCCCTTGTTTTTTTTTTCTTTTTTTTTCTTTTACGGGCCCGTGCGGGCGAATTTCGACTTGCCCTTGACCGTTTCTTTTTTTATTACGGAGCAGAATAAGGTACTAAAGCTCGTCCTTTGTGCTCGGCGCGGGGCGATTCGACGAGTTCACTGTCAATATCGATTCGCGTTGTCAGTTCGCCGAGAAGTTGCGTAAGCCCGTGCGAAGCGCTCCGTTGTCACGTTGCAGTGTGTTTGCGCATTATGCGCACGCCTCGCGTTAAAAATTTCGATAAAACAGAGATATACGTGTAATCCTTCGCGCGCGATTAAAAAGGAAAAGTTATCGCGTCGTAAGCGCTTTAATGCAATAATTAGCATGTTTAAACGGGCGGTTAAGCTCGGCGATTAGAACCCCCCTGCCGCGGGGCCTCGCTTCCGTTCTCCCGTGGCTTCTCCCACGTTCATCCCGGTTCCTTCTCCTCCTTCTCCTCCGGTGTTTTTCCTACGACGACGCTGCACGCACGCCTCGACAATCGCCGATGCACGAGAAAATAAAGACGAGAGAGAAAGAGAGAAAGAGGAAGGCGATTTCCTCGCTCGGATTTCCTTCTATTATTCCACGTCTTTACGTGTCTACCGTGCAGCCCGGTGTATACGCAATAGCCTTACATGCAGCGATCATCGGGGTGATTGCCTGACGCGAGGTGCACACAAGAGCGACGCATACGTGTGTGTATGCAGCGAGAGAGGCCAGTTCGCCGTCTCGCTTGCGCTTACTCCCCTTTTCCCGTCTTTCTCTCCGGCCCTGCCTATTTTTCTGCACGCAGGCGTATATGTGTGCGTGCATGTGCAAGTGTGTAAGCTGTGTATATGCGTGCGTGTGTGCGCACCACACGATACGAACGAGGCAGGGAGGCCTCTCTCCGCCTTTCCTTCTCTCTTTCTCTTTCTGCCCCCGTCGTGTGTATACCGTCCCGTTAGCGCTTTCGATCGCGCCTCTCCGCTTTGGCCTTTTGCGATCGTGTCTGCGTGGTTGCCTCAATTTCGTGATTGAAGCCCTCTGTCTCTCTCTTCCTCTCCCCTCGTTTGTTACCCGACCGATGACACCCACGAAATTTACTGGGTAACGCTTAGTGTCAGCAGGGTGTATTCATTTGAAGAGGTTAATTTAATCACGCTACTTTTTCTCCATAAAGAAAGAACTTTTCTTTTTATGCGTACGTTGCACATGTTACGTTGATGATAATGAGTGGTTATAGATCGAGCTAGAAAATTTGATAATATTTTTTTGCAAGATGCATCACGAGTCTTTTAAACGATAATAAAATGTTGATTCATAAAAAGAATTTAAAATTCAATAACACGGGAGCTAAAGCAAATTAAGTCAATGTTTTTATACCTTGCATGTATGATACGAAGATTATTTTATCACATTTATTAAAATAACCGTTGGAATATCGATATTCGTGTCAAAGAAAATGAAAATTAATGTCAATTCTATTACAATACTTTATTTAAAATTCTTAATGATGATCACGAATAGATTATTTACAATATTAAATACAGTGAGCAAGTAATAGTGAATAAATTTATTAATACAATTCTATTTATTATTTATATAAATGTATTTAATTATTTGTTTATTTTTAAATTTGATAACATCGTCAAGTGTACTAATATATGTAAATATAACTTTAGATTTGATTAATGTACCTAACGTATTAATATTAAGTTATTTTGGATATAAAGATTCTTTTTTCTCATTTGGCGTTTATACGATCAACTTCCATCTGGACATTTTCCTGCGCTCGACATCAAGGAAATCATTATTTAAAATATGTCACATCAACTTTTACGGATTTACGACTTTATTCGAAAAGTAATTAAAATTTATCATCAAAATTAAAATTAATTTGGCGATTTCAATTAATATTTTAATTTTAATACTTTATACCCTCAAAGTGAAACGCGCGACAGCGAATAATATTCTCATTAATTGCTGATTTTTACATCAACTAGATTGGCAATTTTTTACTTTAACGCTCAATTGCTCGCGTAATCTTTACAAAAAAGCGTTGATTTATCAAATAGCTCTCTTTTTTTTGTTTCTGGTCATCGACGATCTGCGGTTTGCATGTAATGTTTTATTATAACCATCGTTCTTTTTCAATGAAATTGTCTCTTTCTCTTTCCGTCGTTCCTGTTCGACTGGTTCACTTGCAACGAAACTCACTATATACCGTTAGGATTTTTTTTCAATCGACGAGCTGCTTTGCTGCTGCCCGCTATAAAATAATATATGTGAAGTAAAAAAACAAATCGAATGAGCTGCTTCTCCTTCTCTTTCGCTATCTTCCTCTCTCTCTCTTTCGTACTTTATTGTGTTTCTCTTATCTTACGGAAAGTAGGTTAAGGTTCCGCGAAAATTGAATGCAGTAAAAGAAGTATCGCCTGGAGAAAATTAAACCATGAAAGGCCGATGTTAAATTATGTTTCGTACAACCATATGTTATATTATAGCCGGAAGAGACGTATAAACTTTGGAAAATTTATTTCGCGTGGAGTGATTGCAAATCGTGTATCACGTTTGCAATGAGGCAATTTAATTGTATTTGCGAAAAACTTTTATTATTAATTCATCGTTGCTTACATGAATTTCTATCTTTTATGCGATCAGACAATAGAAACTGTATCTGATGCAATAATCAGTTTATTCTTCACTCAATGCATACTGAGAAAAATAATATAGGAAATGTTAATTCTAATATAAATTTATATTAAGAAATTGAGTGTAGATTTATATATTTAAAAAATGCACTACAAATTGTGTGAGAAATAAGTTATGATACTGCAACAGAAATATTTATTACATAAAAATTGTAATCTTTCCGAAACTTATAGCACAGTTTTTTATTTATCTCTTAAGAAGATTTGAAATATTTTAAAAAAGTATTCAAACCGAAAGGGATTAATAATAATCTCCTTAACTTATTTCTCTCAGTGAAAATTTGTGAAGTTTATTAATATCTGATTTTGCGCAAATCGGTAGTTATTATCGACAAACTGCATCGAAATTACGTCAAACCCGAAATTGCGTTCGAGCAAATTGCTCTATTCAATTAAAACTATCCCCACCCTCGGGGTCCAATTCGAATTTCGTCACTCTCGCACGCAATAACTCTCCCCTCGATTTGGCTCGGCTCTGCATCGTTTCAGCAAAAAGTCATTAAATAACGATCGTCCATCGTCGCCGAAGGTAAAGCAAAAAATAATTGCCCAGTTAAATAACAAAAGTCACAGTCCGCGAAAAGGCGCAGTAAATAAACGTGATAAAATCCAGAAAGCGCAATCGCAACTGGACGTTAAAGCGCAATATTTTAAAACTCCGGGCACTTAATAAGATGGGTGCTCGACGATTCGTAAATGTGGTAAGAAAGTACAATGAAATTTTCAAAGAACATTTTTTTGCAGAGTTAAATAATAGTAAGATAACAAACAGTGCATGTAAAATAATTAAATGACAGTAATTTTTAGAAAAAAAGAAAAAAATGTGATGCAATTGATGCATTAGACTGCATTAGGGGACGCAACTTACTGCAACAAGATACATACGTTTATGAGCTTTTGACTCCAACTGCAAATCAATTTATAACTTTTTAATTAGTGCATCTAGATTATCAAAAATTTTAAATAAATTTGTAAGAGCCTTTCGTTGAAAAAAGAAATCTTTATTACGGTTAAGTAAAATATTTAAACAAATTGTACTTATGCAGTGTGCACGTACATGTATTTTTTCTAGTCATTCTGCTAACGTTAGTTTGCGTACTGACGAGTTGAATACAAGATTAATTTTTATTTTACTGCCGAGTCATTGCAAGGGATGGTAACCACCGCCTCCTTCTCCGCGGCGAGCATCCTTAAACGACCATCGGACCTCGTTCGCTCAAAAAGTTTATTTACCATCCGTCCGCTTTTGCCCTTGAAAAGCAAACGACCGAAAAGCGATAACTGAGAATTACTCCGTTTGACCTGGCAACTGCACGCGTGGTCCCGCACTTATATCGATCAGCTCGAAGGCGACGGACGCCCTCTTTGTTCGGGGGGCAGTTTTGACGGCGAGGCAGATCAAACAGATGGACGGACCCGGGAAAAAGGGGCATATTTGCGCGAAGTCCTCGTGCTGACGGGCAGGTGCCCGCGAATGTACAGGCCTCCGAAACGGCGCGTGTGTGCGTGCCCGCAGCGTTGGCTTGTCGTGTGTCGGCAACAGCACGTACGAGGAAACGACTGACGGCACGGCCGTTTATTCTCGTAACATATTGCGATTCCGCGGAAATTTTGCAAGTTTCCTGCGCCCGCCAGGCCTTCCCTCCGCACGGCGGCCTGCACAGCTCGATCAGATACTGAATAATTGCGCCTGTTTACTCGTTTATACGTCTTTTTTTTCTTCTTGTTTGCAGTTCGATGTGTTTTTTTTCGTGCGCTATCTCACAAAAGGTGACCAAGGTGTCGTTTTGAATTGGAGTTGCAGTCTTCTTCTTTTGTGTTATGCTCGCTTGGAACTTGAAACTTAGGTAAAAAATTCCGTGGAGTAAACAAAAGTTTGTTTTTTCTTTTTTCAATTTAACCTTTATTAATGGGATCCGGAAATATTAATAATAATAGGATAGCATGTATGCTGCACGTAACGTCATAAGCCTTGTCAAATCGCAATCCTTTACGTACTAAATTAGAAAAAGAAAACGAGTCCATCATTTGATATTCTGTTTTACGGTTCTAACGGAACTTTTCATGGAAGTAGCCAGTTGGAGTTGCGCAATCGTCAATTCCGGTATAGAGGTGACGACCGCTTCACTGCGCTTGCTTTGAATTGGAGCTGCAGTCTTCATTAGCGTTCGAGGTGGCGTTCGTTTTTATTGCGTTTTAATTGAGTGCTTATTTTGTTTTAATAAGAGATAAAATCGAGATCGTCGGTGACTTTTAAACTAACTGCAAGTTATTACGAAACGTGACTTTGTCTTGGATTATATGCGTCAGGGGGGTAAACAGGAAGGACTTCATAGTCATGATTTCTTAATTAGAATAAAATTCTTCATTTTTATTCAACTTGTCATTTCCGAAGAATAAGTTTGTGTAATAATCGTAGGTTGACGAGTACGTTGCAATAAATATTTTTAATAAAGAGAGAAAATTTGCATTTTTATATAACTATACTTGTAATAAAAGGCCATTCAGTCAGCAACTTTTTTATTTTTTCGTTTATTTTTCTTTTTACACAATTTGCATAATATACATCAATTTATTTCGTTGTTTAATACCGCAGGCTGTTTTACTACATCTCACTTTGTAATTATTTTCAGTATAACATGTGCGCAAGTTCGCAAGTTTGTTAAACAAAAAGTTGAAAGCGATAATGATTATGCATCAGCTGACTTAGTAATTGCACGTTATAACGGCAAATTCCGTTTACTGTACTTTTTAGTGACTACAAATTTAAAAGAAATTTTATAAAACGCCAGGACTGCTAGGATATTAAACGAAATCATAATTACATACCATTAAGGTAGAATTTCAAAATTAAGCACTTATATACCAAGTGATAAAATGCAACATTTATTAGACGTCTCATTTGAAATCTCGCATCCCTCGTATACCTATAATGTAGATAAATCAAAACCCGTAAAACAAAGACTATTATTTTTTCCTCGCTTGCGTGCATGCGTCTAAATTTAAAACTGCTCACTTGGTTGCCGAGATTAACCTTAAAAAAAAGAAAGGATTCCATTAATTATTTTGAATTGCGATTCTCACTCTAAATCAAGCGTATCAACTAGAACGATCGCAGCCCCTGCAGCGACCCGAGTGCTCCAAAAATACAGAGTTCACTTCCCGCTTCTCTCTCCCTCTCTCCCTCGCTCCGGAATCTCGCAAAACGAGCAACTCGCGCATAAACGCGACCCAAGAAACACACAGCGTGTCGCCAGGCATCGTCGCACGGTTTCAACCTTAAGGTACAACGGCAAAATACACTCGCAAGAGAGAGAGAGGGGCCGGCCTCTCTCGCGCACACAATCGCGTAAACGAGCTGACCTACATCGCTCCTCTCTCGCGGCGAGCTGCACGACTCGCTTCTGTGTCACGGCGTCGGTGTGCGTCCATGTGCGAGCAGCGGCGCGCGGCGCGCTCGCGGAAACGCGCACACTCGAGTTACGTCGTTTAACGAGCTCCCTTTTGCTCGCGACAATCCGGCGCTGCCTCTCTCTAACGGCGGGGCCTTATGCACTCCCCGCTTCGTTTGCCTCCGCGGGGAGGCTCTGTGCGGGTCTGCGCGTGCTTGTGTGGGTACGGCCGAGGCGATGGTCTCGCCGAGGTCGCCGCCGGAGCTAATTAGGAGTCAACGCGCGGGCCGCAGCTGTTTCTTCAGGGGTTTTTTTTTTTACAACTGCGCGTTTTCGATGGCAGATTGTTGCTTCTTCGCGCGAGCGCGGCTTATTTGCATCGTCGGCGCGGACGACTGCTAAACAACGTGAGGAAATTCCGACGAATGTATGCACATCTGATTGGTTCGTTGGAGCGGTGTGAAAAAGCGCGTTGACGGTGAGAGAAATCAGCGACGTTTTATTGTATATATATTGTACAACGTCAGAATGATAGTACACACGCGTTTTATGACGCAATCAGGCTTCACAATTTGCTCTTTTTTTGTCATTTTTGCGTTTGAACGTGCTTAACGCAGATGAAAAAAGTTGCAATTCGTTGCATTATTAAGCACTCGGCACGAATGCAAATGAAAATTTTCAAATGGCTCGGTGTTTACGAATTTCCGTGCACACAAACGACTGTAGGCTAATGCATCCCCGGGTAGGAAAGCAAACAGAAAACTGTTTGCCCGACGTGGAATAATACCGGGCGCGCTGAGTTGCATTATTTTACCATACACACAAAGCTTTATCTGACGCACTTTGCGACAAGTTAGTCACTTACGGAGTGACTCACGGAGCCGTCAGCGGGCGAAGCCGGGGTATCTCATGAATCCACGGCATTTTACGAATACGAAACCACCGCCTTTGTGCGCTAATCGCACGCCTCGATGTACACACATCCGGTCAGCTTCTCCGGGCGGCCGATCGGAATCTCCTAAATTTCGCCGCCTGGGATCGATCGCTATGCAGCTTCATCCCCCCTCCCCCTTTGCTCCGATTCAAACAGGATCCGATGCAATTTTCTTCGCTGGTCTGCGAGGCGCGACTCGAGTTCACGATTTGGGCTATAAAATTTATTCATGCACATATAAAATAACTTAAATAAAAAAGTATATACACAAAATTCAGTGTGCATTTAGTTATCTGATCGATATTTTGTGTCCTAACAGCAGTACGTGCAGGATTCTTATATGCTCGAATCATTCTTAGCTACGATTTGCCTTTTGTAATTGCTTTGGAGGCTCCGATAGCGCGGCGCATTTTTCAACCCAGGCGTTTTGTAATTTGGCCTTTCGCCGGATTTTGCAATCCAACGGTGGAGCGGGATGGAATGTAAATGTACAGCGCGTATATATCGATTGTCAGTGGACACTGACCATTGACGAGTCAAGTGCTCGCGCGATTATGTTTGCTCTGTCGAAGAAAGTCGAGCCTCGAATTACCGAACTTGATCTTTTGTAACGCGAACTGATCGAGTTTCATATGCGGACAGCGTTAATGAGCTGTCAGGAAAATCGTACTGATTAATGCCTGAGTAGATAGCGAATATTACCTCATTTCTTTACGGAAACTTTCCGTTTATAGAAAAAATATTTCAATGAGTTTAAGAGCTTATAGTTATTAATATACTATCTATTACAACTAATTCACGTGAAACTGAAGTTTTATCATTTTTAAGTTCATAATTAAATGTATGTATCAATTAAATAGCTATTAGACGCTATTATGAACTTATTTATTGGATAATAATTAAATCGTAAGTGGTTGAAAATTACCGGTCTGTAAACTATTTATTACTTTTAAAATACTAGGCCACGATTTCTTAAAAGAAAGGAAAAAAGTCAATCGGTAAATTGAAACGACGTCGACTTGTGCAACAGGCGTTGAAATTGTTTCCAAAGAAACGTTCGCTTTTGCTCGTCTTATATTCAAATTTCATCCTCAAATCCCATCTGGAATCAAAATTCGTGAGAGATCGCGCCTCGGGGCCTGAGCTATCTCTCGTTACGGGAGATAAATTTGTCACGTCTCGCGTTACAGGCACTCCGGCTACGGCGTCGTCGCCGCGGGAGTAGAAGAGAGACTGGTGGAAAAAAAAGAAAACCCTGCGGGCCCCCGTCTCGAAAAAGCCCTCCTCCTTTCCTTTCCCGTGTGTAAGACAGCTGCGCTTGGAGCCCGCAAGTCGGACACGGCGGTTTTCCAATCGTCGCCGTTCTTACGTCACCCGCTGGCACTGGGTTTACGGGGCCTCCGTAATTTTCCGCAGTGGCCGGTCAAGTGCGTGCTCGTGGAAAATCGAAGAAAGCAAAAAAAAATTGAGAGAGACGCGTCGGAAAGGAGCTCCTCGAAACAATCGATTTGACAGGAGGCGAGCACGTGTCGAATCAGCTGATTGCGGAGGCGCGCGCACACGTGCAGCCTTGCAGTGCGCGCGCGCGTCTGTGTGGGTGGTGTACGTCGACGGGGGGGACGACGGTGCTGCCGCGACGCGGCTGTTTCCAGGCCGATTTTTTTTTTATGCAACTCCCGTCAGCTCCGAGTTGTAAAACGTCGGCTATTTGCCGTTGCGCATCCGTCGCGTTCGATTCAATGCGTCCGCGCCCGTTAATTGGCCTTTTGCGCCGGCCCGAGCTTTTTGCCTGTCGGTGAACAGGCCGCGGACTGGACTGACGGCTCGCCGCCGGCGATTTTTTTTTTTTAAAGCTTTTTCGTTTGCCGTCGAGAGACTTCGCGAAGAGCTTTGAAAAAAAAAGAAGGGAGAACGAGGATGAAGTTAGCCCTTTGATGAATGAGACTGCGCTGCTTGAGGTCTCGTTGCCTGGAGATTCCCAATTTTCTTTTTGATGGCTTTCGAAGTCAAACTCGACGAAAGCTCTCTACTTTATTTACTTGCTCGACTACTTTTTTTTCTTGTTTTTAATTGAAATACTGAAATAAATTTCTGTATTGCAGCATTTAATTAATGAAGAGGGTAGCTGTAATATATAGCCTTTTCGAACATTAAATCGATAATGGGATATAATGTCCAATTTATCTTGGTATAAGGAATATAATTTTATAAATAATGGTTCAAATCTAGTAGACAGATTTTGCCATGAAATTAATTTTATTGTTATTGTATTATATAGGGCATGCGTTATTGTCAATGGAAGAAGACTTATTTGTAGGCATTTGTCCTCATTCTCTAGATTGACCATTACTTTCAATGGGCATGATAGCTACGAAACATATATGATTCATTATACATTCTTCTCGCCTAGCGTTGCACGTGATTTCGATTGTATCATATTAATAAATTAATTACTCGCTCCAAACGTAAATTAATACAAAAACGTATTATATATACTATCTAAAGTTAATAAAGTTAATTTAGTAAAAAAAAAATACTATAATTAGTAAAATTTTACTAAATCAGCTCTACTACATTTAGTGATCAACTCTTAGTTTTTTTTTTAATTCAATGTTAATAGACAAAGATATCACACACTGAAATTATGGTGTATATATAGCTATAGTGACGTTACGACCATAAAATATTATAACAGGCGATTCCGTTATTAATAAACAATGACTTAAAAAAAGAAAAAATACGTTTCTATTGTTTTTTAGTATTCTATCAGTCAGTTGCAATTGAATTTGCCTTCCCAATTATAGTAGTTTTTCTTTAATTCAACTTTAGAGAGTATCAATAATCCACAAAGCCATGCACAAACCTTGTAAATGAAATATTGACAAAATCTCTCCTTACCAAACCGGAGTTTTTCCTCAAATATTCGAGCACCCGAGACAATGTTGACGGGCTATTAAAAGACACCGAAGGTCGATCGACGAAAAAGGGCTCGCTTTGTAGCGGAAGGTCGCGCACGCGACATCCTCGATCCTACGCCCTGCATCCGCTCATCCCGCTTCGCGAAGTCGATCGAGCTGTACACCAGCCTCGACTTTCGAGGCGCGATTCTCGATTGGGCAGCCTCGTAACGGGCCGTAATCGCTATTGACGCGGTGCACGCGCGCCTACATTCTTAGAGGCGCTGCGGTTGCGCAACGCGCGTATTCCAGTCGCGCGAGAAAGACGGACGGGCGCGGATTACGAAGTGCACACGTGCGCGGATGCATTATGCAGACGAGCCTAGCCCGCGCGCGCCTCTGTGTCCTCAGGGTCGAGGCTTGGCTTCTATCTCGCGGCTGCTAAGCGCGATTCGGCCGTTTTTCTTATCGCTGCTGGTAAAAGGTCAGCTTTCAGTTTTCTTAAACTGCTTTTTTATTTTCTTCTTCTTTTAGACTTTCAATTATGAAGATATTGAATAATTAATTTTTTAATTTGAGCGCCACGTGTGTAATTGCAATAATAGGTTGGAAAATTAGCTGCTTATCGAGAAAACAGGTGGTTGGTAATGGTCTGCAAGTTACACTATTAGATCGGCGTTCGGAAATATTTGAATATGTGTCAGTGTGGATCGCTTAAATAAATAAGAATAGTTGCAATTGGAGCGCAACCTCAATCTTGTGATGATTCCGAGTGAAACGTTCTCTCCTTAAGAAGAAATAGACTAAGTAAATGCAAGCGATTTGTCACTTGGCAGTTGTAGTAACAATTCACTCCGAGCCATTTAGAGAGAAGAATTACTTCTCGTTCCTAGTAGAAAAGACTGAAGAAAATTTTTTTTGTTCATTGTAAAATAATCCGTGACACGTTTTAACGTCCGTTACAGAGGTTTATTTAGCGTCAGCTATTCAAGGTTAAATCTATTATCCGGAACTGATAGTATTTACAGCTAAGAAAGATTTTTTAACATTTTAAGATATTCAAAGTTTTATCGCAGCTGTAAATGCCGCAGCTATAATCTGATAACGCTCTCTTCGTTTATGTATTTACATTTTCGTTACGAGAGTAAAAATTAAAATTCCTTTTAAGTTTTACAGTGCGATGATATTTACACATTATACCGCGTTTCCTCGATTATTTCATAATCGAATTCGAGATAACGGTAGAAAGTTTAAACTACTTATCTAAATTTTCACATTTCTATGTACCTGAAAAGTAATAAAAGCATTCCTGACGAATAAATCAAGTTTTATACACTGTTTAAAATTCATTGAAAAAGTGGACGGATTCATAAATTTTACGCAAGCCTCGTGACGAAAAAAATAGTAGCTGAGTACAAAAAATGGATTTATTGTAATCTAAAAAGTGCATGTATAATTTTAAACACACTCCTCGTGTAAATTTAATTTTACTCAAAATTCTCGTTAAATTTTAAAAACTACGATGCTTCCTAACATTCAAATTCTGAATAGTATTCACTTGTTGCTTTCTAGTATATAGAAACTCCGTGCTTAGAAAAACAAGGCAACAATTCAATTACAAACCCTCAACACTAATATTCGAGCCCATCCGTCTCGTAAACATCGACCACCGTACTTCCCCCAAAAAATCTTATCTTATCGCGCATGAAGTGCGCAGCCTATAAAAAGAAAAAAAAAAAGAAAAAAGTCGCTCGATTTTCCGCGATCGCCTTTGCTCGGGAAAAAATGCAGTGCCGATACTCGGCGGAAGCCGCGCTTATAAAAGTCGCGAGTCGTATTTTTGTCAACGCGCGGCAAGGTCGACGCGGCTCGCGCGAGGCACGCCTCGGTCTCGTGCGTCGTGCGCGCGGCTATAACGGCGACTCGCTCCGCACGCGTAGCCTCGCGTCGCTTCCGCAGCCCTCGCCCTTCGGAAAATAAACGCAACTGAATTCAAACCGACTTTTAAAGCTCCTATCGATCTGCATACATCGATAAATCGAGCATCAACCGATGAGATATGTACAATAAACACTGATTAGGTTATACTCTCTTTTTTTAACAATCGCAGTTGATAACGATTCTTTTTATCGGTAGTTTATCGGTATAGTCTATGCACACGTTGTATTTTTGCCCCGATCGAAAGCAAGATTTCGCAGCGTCGATGTATTTTAAACGAATTAAAATAAATATTTACGTCTATCAAGTTTTTACTTCAACGTTGCAACGCGAAGAAGTGCGCACTACTAGTCTTATCAGCGCGCGTGAAGATTCGAAGAACTCTCAAATCCTCAAAGAAAAAAAGTCCGCGAACGTCGACGCGCGAAATAATAAATCGCGCTTTATTAACGTTATCAATGGAGAGAAAAAAATGTTTTTTTTTTGTCCACGACAACGAAGTCTATAAATCAGTGAGTCACGTCGCGGGGCTTTTGTCGCGCGGCGACGAAAGCTCGCACGCGACTCGTGACCTTTCTCAGACGGCGCGCGCACTCAACGGAAAACTCGATGAGCCAATTAAATATACCTCCCGAATAACGAGCGGAGCGGTACACGCGCGTGCGTAATGTATATCGGCTGCATACACGCAACCGTGGCGTGCGAATCCGTCGACGCGGCGATTTTTTTCCTCTCTCTCTCCCTCTCGGTTTAATTCGCCCTTTCGCGTTAATCGCCCGTTATGACTGTGCAGCGCCACGGTACGGAATGATAAACTGGAGCGTGGGCGGAAAAATTTTCGCTTCGGCGTTATCTTGAACTGTATTCAAGAAATTATGTAATAACTATAGTGTTAATGAGTGTTACGTAAAATTCAGGTAAAATTCGCGCGACCCGGTTTACGTGTATAAGTCGATTTCGCGCAAGCACATGAGGAAGGATCCGCTTTTTATAGTTCGCCTCTTTTTTTTGCGGGATTACATGATAACCACCTGGTCCGAGGTTAGGACTTGTTTACTGTTTTCTTTTTCAGTCCGATGCGATTCATTAGTACGATAAATAGAATGCTAATATTATTACTACGCGTGAGCGTATTTTTATTACGACTGGACAGATTACTTCGTGACGGGCCTTCTAATCTCCCTCTAAATTTCGAACCTTCCGGCCTAATCGCCTCCCGTGCTATTTCCACGATTCGCTGCTGTGTATGATTTACTCGAGCCTCGATGAGAATCTTATCGTGAATTACCAATGTAGCCTCTTATTTTCGTTTCGGGTCGACTATTTAAAGAAACGGCCGCGCGGTTCATTTTTTCCTTCGCTAATTCCTCACCGCAATCCATCGCCGTCGAAAAAGTATATACAAGTGTACTCGAAAACACCGCGTTGCTCCGATATTGCAGTATAATTTCCCTTTTTTGTGCCTCTGCGGGAAGAATTACATCGCGATACGCCAAAGATCGGATCGCGCCGCGAGTGCCAGGGTCGCTGCGCGCCTCACCTTGGGCAATTTTTATTTTTGTTATTCTCTCTTTATTCCTCTTTTCGCCGGCGATCGTCCGGCGGGGTTCGACGACCCCGACGCGCGACACCACACTCGCAGTGACCGTTTATGTATGGACGTGCGTGCGTGCACGCGCACTCGGTGGTTATCGAGTGCCCGCGTGAGGTGCCCTTTATTATTTCTCGGGCGCATTTTTTGCGCTGTACATTTTTTTTCACGAGGCTGAGGCATGCTCGGACACGCTTATCGCGGACGCAAGTTTGCGCTTTCCCACGGGGTTATCGGAGGACGATTAGATGCGATTATCTTTGGGTTGTTTATATTTTTTCATAGATTTGTGTTTGTTTTTCAAGTTCTTTCTCTAATTTGTACTTCAAGAATGAATATAATTTTGTACTATTGTTTATTTTATTTAATGTCTCAAAAATGTAAATTTTACTTTAACAATAATACTGCTACCGTATAAAAGAATGAAAAAACATTGAGAACTAGACAAGTCGATCAATTTTTTCTGGAAGATTGATTTTTCACTTTTTCTCATTTTATAAATTTACAATTCACGTACGGCATCGAACTAAAACCTGTATATACACCGACGATGTTTCGCGTTTCCTCTTTATTACGAAAAGATAACGTGATATTGAAGCAACGCCGGGTTCAACAAATTTCCGATTATTTAGCCGTATCACTTTCGAAAACGATTTCGCCAACAGTTTGCAATTTTAAAATCAAGTTTTATGTTTGTAAGTAATCGCGATTTGCATCAGCAACAAAATTGCCGCGCGGCAAGTTTTTCCTCTTTGAGCAAGCGTTCCACATGCAGTATTTCAAATTTTTATAGGTCACGCGGGGGAGGCGCTTCTTCAAACTCAATAAAAGTGGGTCAACTGGGGAAATACTCTATGAATATAACAAAAAAAAGCTTTATAAATGACTTAAATTCATTCCCAAAATACTTTTATTTTAATTCAATCAAATATAATAAACATTACATTTGACAACTGATATTGTTGTTGTAAAAAAGAATTTTTATTTCTTTTTATAGCACAGTAAAAATATTACAATGACTTCATTTGCATACAAACCCGAAAGAATTAAATTATACGTACAAAAATTCACATACATGTACTTAAATTTGTTTATTTCATTTTTACATGAATCATACTTTAATATTTTATTAAAATACTACTATTTACACTATTTAAAATAAATCGTGTATAAAGTACAACTAGAGCAAGTAAAAAAGTAATGGAAAATTTGATAAGAAACAATAGGAACATCTCCAGGCAAACAATTAATTAAAATCCAATAAAGCAGTTGCTGCATCGTGATTTTTCGAAACCCATCTCGAACTCGCGACCGACTTCATCACCCTCCTCATCTATATATACCGCGCACCAGCGTCGGTTAAATTAATCGCGACGATAAAACCAATCTAACCTCAAGAAAAGCGAATCAGTCCACTTCGCTTCCTTATCGTCGTCTATAAGCTTGCGCGCGCTCACTCGAACAAAGGCAGAACTCTGTACTCGGCACCGCCGCCGCACGTGGGCGCATCGGAAAAACACGAGCCTCCGGGCGCGCGCGGACGAGCAGTGAGGAGGGAGCGCCGATAGCGACGGATAGATTCATCCGCGGCGCATGGCAACGCGTCTGGGCGACCGCAGCGCAGTCGCTTGCATAATGCGCAGGTAACCCAGATCCGCGACTGGCACTTCCCACCCGGCGGCCTCGTTACCCCTTTGACGCGGGAGGAGGGGGGGAGGGCACCTTTCGCTTCCTGCCTTTGGGCGCGCGCGGCCGGATTTTTCCCGTCCGAGCGGTGCGCGACCGTTACTACTGCGGGGAGGCCGAGCGAGAGGATTGCCCGGCGCTTTCGTCACGCGCGGGCCTCTTTTTCTTTTACCCGAGTTGTTTGATTTGTTCGGTTTACGAAATTTAAGGACGTTCTCCGATTGCAGTACTCCACTTGGTTAATGTTGCGAAAATTGAAATTAACAATTATCATTTATGATGGAAAGACTCATTTAGTACGTATAAGAGATTACTAAACGCTCCAACTTTGACGTTAATTTTCTGATACACCCCGTTTGCTCCATTTTGCGAAATATACGTATTCAACAGAATGTTGAAACGAATTCAATTTTAGAATTTAAAAAAATTGAAAGAAATTTAATAAGTCGGAAAACGTCTTTAATGCGGCTCTGACGCGGCTTTACGAGGCAGTTAAAAGCGTGGATTTTGAAAGAATTATTTCGGTAAGGCGCGTTCAGATCGTTACGGGGGGGGGGGATATTTTCGAACCAGTTGTGAATTAGCCTTGGTTGTGATTTTTATTTTTATGAATCGTGCTTTACATTTTTCAAAGTTCCATTCTAAAATGTAACATCGATGATGGGGAAATGCGATATAGCTGAGCACTAAATAAGTTGATTGATTGTTTATTTCTTTCCGTCGTGCATGATGTAAACTTAAAACTATATACATCATCGAAGGTCTTTTTTGAAATTGAGAAAAGAAATACCGCTTTAACCTATATGTACTTTATATATGTATTTATATGTACTTTATATCTATATACTCCATCGATCTTCAAAATTGCACGCCGCAAAAATAGATTGCACGATTCGCCGCGATTCTCAATCCCTTCGTACGCAATGCACCTCGAAAAAAAAAATCGCGAAATTGCGACCGCGCACGCAGCTCCTTTGTTCCGCGGGAGAGCGCGCGCGCTCGCTCTCGCAATTAGCCGACCGTTATATCGCGCCCGCGACCGTTACCTCGCCGCCTCCTTTTTGCCCGCGGATTAGAGGCGCGAGTTTTCACCGGCTGCGCCGCCTTTGCCCTCCCGTGGCGCTTTCTTCGGCTCGCTTCCATCGCGAGAAAAGCGGCGCTCCGACCGTGCACAAAGAAAGGGGGAGATTAATTGATAGAGAGCTCGATTTTCCGTTAATGAGAAATCGCTGAGGCTGGGGTATTTCGTGCAATTTGTTTTACAGTCTTTTCATTATTTTGCTTTCTTTGTGTGTTTCAGGTGAGTGCAGCAGTAATCGACGAAGTTCCATTAAAGCGTTGCACGCGTAAGTTACGATATGAAATATTAAAGCGTTTGTTATACAAGGATTTGTTGAGTTAGTACAGTTATAAGCATCAGGAATTTATTTTCGCGTGAAAATCAATATTTTAAATTTGAAGGATTTTTTATTGAGGGGATTGGTGAAAAATTTGAACTTCCTATAAAATTGAATAGGTATAGAGAAAAGTTTCACTTTTTTGTAGTTTTACCATTTTCACTATGAATTTTCCAATTCTAAAAAAGTGAAATTCTCGAAGCTTTTATTTTATGCACATAATTTATTTCTGCGGTACATACTTACAGTTTTAAGTTATTTATTTTAGTATCCCGCATGTATTAACTAACTACCCAAAAAGAGATTAGTAATTTGAATGAAATCAACATTTTTTGTGGGCATAAAAATTTTACGCGTGACACTGACTACATACAACCTGAAAACTCTTTTCGAACGCACGTAACGGTACGCGGGATTTTAAAGTTTCATTTAATCTTCCTGATTGACCACTTGCTCGCCGGCCGAGTGTAAAATTGTATATCTCGCGAGAGAAACGCCTTTACGTAACTTCGATCTCCCGTAATCGGGCCGGGCCGCTTCACAAAGGTGCACACATTCCAATGACACAACGGCCTTTCTCGGGCGCGCGAGTCGATCGGCGTGCATTTAGATCTACATTAATCTTGGAGCGACTGCGAGGGTATGCACGAAAATAGTGCGCCGTTGCGGAACCGCGCCGACACCGCTTAATTCCGAGGGAACAATTAATCGGGAGGCCATTAGTTGGCTTCGCCTTGAAAAAGACTGTGACTCCCAGTGAACTTGGCGCGACATTTCATTAATCGTTAACGAGACGCATACGCGTGGATTTCAAGAAGAGTCGACGTAAAAAAATAGTTCTTTTAAGGTAAATGAGAGTTTGTTTGGCTGTGTGAATTTATATCTTTGCGTTATTTAATTTCAAGTTAAACGTTTGATGATAGTATTTATTTTTTCATATTTTTTGAAAACCATTAATCATAATTAGTCCGCGTTTGATTGCTTATTTATTAGGATTAAATGACTGTTCACGAAAATATTTCAATTTGAAAAATCGTGTGACGTCTTGATCGTACATTTTAATCACGTGTCTATTCAAAATACGATATCATACTTTCGTTATAAGATACATTAAATAATAGAAAAGAAAAAAGATATCAGACGGACTTAATGAAATTTTTCAAGGTTTCTTGTACTTTTTATAACTTATTTCTGATATTTTTTTAATTCAAATATTCTCTGTCATTTATTAAGAGGCCATTTACTAAATTTGTTGAGTCATATACAAAACTCCGTCTTCATTGTAATTTGAGAACAAAGTGTTACGTGATAATACCGTTACGTCATCTTATCTTCCAAGTCACACTTTATTTCATCAAAAACATAATTATTATATTATTAAAAAAAAAGTAAAAAGAAATCTGACATCATCCCGACCTTCAATCTTTTTTAACAACTACTCAAACTAAAAAAAATAGTAAACTAAAATTTGTCAGTTATACCTCTGACAACCGTTAAAATTTCCCCGTTAAACGTAAAAGACGTCGTGCAGCTCTCTGAAAAAGCGAGTCGACCGAGAGAGAAAAAAAGGAAGGACCACCGTCGAGCAATTAGCGTCGTTCAGCCGGAGCGTTACGAAAACCCGCGCCGCGGACTTTTTACAGCGAGACAGCTCGCGATCACCGGTGCAGTGGGTCAGTTTTCCGAGCTCCGCGCGCGACTTTCTATATGTATATTAGCCGCGGCTCCCCCCGTTACGCGTCGTCGCGGCGCGGGTGTCGCAAAGTCGGCCCCGCGAGCGCAATTATTCATCGCCGTTCCCGCTCGCTTCTGTTACTGCTCCGCCGCGAGGCACCGCGGATATTCGGTCGCGCTCGAAAAACGTAAGCGGGCCTCGGCCAAGCGAGCGGTGATCAGCTGATCGCGGATTCCTCCTACACGGTTCAGTTTTCAAGGCGTAATTTGTGTTTACAAGATGATCAGACATTTGTTGAATACACGTTAGTTGTGTACTCGTATTTTTCATACTCGGTGTTTATTTTGTACAAAATGAGTTTAAAATTTTCGACGCATGATGTGCGCTTTTTCAACCAATTTTATGAAAAGAACAACACTTTTAAACAATGTGCAAAGCCTTCATTGTAAGTCCTTTGAAATTTTCTTCTTTGAGCTTGAAATGGAAAATAAAGGTTTATAAGTCTTTTTCGTGCTTGAAATAGAAAATAAAGGTTTTTCAGTCTTTTTCGAGAGCTTTATAGAAATTTGAAATGCTGAGGGGTATAAAAATAGTTTTATGCATACAGATTTATCTCGGTGCGAGATTTTTCTGGTACACCGCTTGCACGTTGTTAGGCCCAATTGTTTTGATACTTTATTCTCTTAAAGGTGCGAGGAATATGGAAATTCCTGACTAGAATGGAGCAACCTCGTTTATTAGGAGGCCTTCCCGAGATAATTATTTTAACAGTAAAGTGCATGCGAGCGAGCCGCATATAAAACGAACGCCACAATGGAACGGGTTAATCTTCATTTTGGCGTTAGTGTTTTAAGTCGATATTTCACACTGCGTTATGAATAAAATATACCACTTCAATTTACAAGTTAAATAAGCGAATTCGCCGTTGATATTTAAATTGCTTCATAAATATAAATATGCCACCACTTTATTAGAACGGCGCAATCAATAAATTGACACGCATTGTTTAATTTTATTTTCGGATGTAAATTGGCTTTTGCACGCGTTGCAAACATTCGCGGTCGGGTCAAAAAAATATTTGCTCGAATTTTCTGCGCGATAAGAAAAATCACCGGGGACACCTATTCCGGCGAAAGCAAAATCCGATTGCGAGCGCAGCAGGGGAAATAGGTCAACCTCCTACGCAATATCCTCGAAAGAAACAAAGAATCGCTTATCAGTCGAATCTCGATCGGAAAAGGGGGTAAATATACACCTACATCTACTCGTGCACGTGTGAATCGAGAAACCTCGCGAATATCGACGAAAATTTTGAGCGACCCAGTGCGAGGTGCAGAGGACCGAAGGCGTCGCATCCCTTCCCGCTTGGAATTTAATCTTGGACGAATTTCGCCTAGGGAACGACTGCTACGGGCGTCGTGTGTGCGCCGAGAGCCGCTCTCTTGCGGGGCGATACTATTTTTGCCGGTGCATTCTGGAGCAGAGCTGCGAGAGAGGAGGAGCTTTCGTGGTGCTTGCTCGCGTCTCGCGTGCTTTTTCCCTCCTTCGATCGAAGGCGAGAGAGAGAGAGAGAGAGAGAGAGAGAGAGAGAGGAGGAGGAGGGGGGCGAATCTGGACCCCGGGGGTCGGAAAACAAGCGGCCTGAATAAGAACCAGGATAGTCTCGCCCGGAAGCGGGGCACCCCCGCGGTCGCTTCGGCCAGTCGACCCACTTTCCTCGCGGAATCGCTGCCGGCGCGCGGGGCTAAAGTCGGTCATAGCGCGGCGGCCCTCTCCCCCGAATCGATATAGTCGCCCGTGTGTCTCTTTCTCTCTTCCGTGCCTTCGTGGGAGACACACGAAAAAAGGGCAGATGGCCTACGAAAATTCCCTCCAGAGCTGAGACGTGGTGTAGAGGCGAATAGCTACTTCGACCCCGCTGCGCTTCCGAACGCTAATGACGCATCCGAGTTGGAACACTTTTTTCATCAGCGAATCCTTTTAGCAAGCGAGAAATGTCGAGTGTATCTCGGGAGAGAGGGAAGTAGGTTGCGGCCGCGCGGTTGTAGATAAAATATTAAACGTGCCATTTAACCCACTTTTGAGAGATCTCCGAGGTAAAAGTGAATTTCGATTTCAGTTCCGAGAGGTGCGCAGTCTGGGCTTAGAGCTTTATTGCCGCTCGAGAAAGGACGTAAACTACTTAATTTTTTTCTACTTTTAAAGAAAGATTTTGAAAGGGAAAGGAATTCTTATCCAGCTGTTACGGGAGTTACTTAACCTACTTATATTCCGAACAACAGTGCAATGTGTGTTAGCTGCCTGCGCGGGTATAAATCTATTTCCACGCTTATTTATTTCAATTGAATTGCACGCGTGCAATTACCCGCCTGCAGCGTGCACTGTAACGGACTGACAAATCATTACTTACGCGCGCGAGGTAATTTAGATATAAATATCGATAATGATATTCGCGGGATAAAATTTATTTTCTCCGGTTGGATGTACTTGTATATATATCGGTTACGCGCTGAAACACGCGACGACTTTTCGTCTTGGGGGGGATTTAAATTTCGCAAGGCCTGATCTAGAAACGTCACTGTCCCACATTCGCCTGGAAAGCGACGAAATGCGCGCAAAGCTGAAATATGCGAGCGATCACGTGCGCGCGCGATCTTATCGCCCGTGTATCTTGCGCGCTCGAGCGCAAAGTGCACGCTGCAGCTGATTCGAACGTTACCGAACTAATGGCACGGCATTACGCGGAGCGTATATCGATACGAGAAAATCACGATCTCCCCATCCGTCTTCCAAGGCTACCGCTCTTGTAGTAACACAAACGTCAAACTGTAACATCAAACATTTCCTTCTATTCATATACCTATTCTATTGTATGCTATACCTATTCTATCGTTGACCCTTATTCTATCATATGATTCGCATCATACCTATTCTATCGAATCTTTTATACCCATTCTAATGCATCATACTTATATTTTACCACCGTATCAGGTCTATTTCATCATACCATACCAATAGTCTACCGTAGAATACGTATAGATAGTATAAAGTACTTATAATGTTCGAAGAGCGAAATTTCCTCGAGGGTAGCGAAGAAAGGGGCATTGGAGGCGCTCGCTGTGCATTTTTTTTACGTAACGCTTGCGCAACGGCGGCAGCTCGATTCTCCCGTCCTTCGCGTCGGCTCTAATTAAGTCCGCTCCCGGCGGTGATTATTCGCGGTCAAAAGTCGGACCGTCGTGCGGCGCGCGGGCCAAATAAGCAGCGGCCGGTGTGACGCTCACGCGGATCCGCCGTTTGCGCAACGACGTTTTTCTCGCACGCGGAAGCGGCGACGACGCCAGACAGAGCGGCTCCGCCGCTAGTCTTTTCGCAGCTGCGAGCCCACGCCTATATATATATATAATGCATGCAGGCGAACAAAGCGGAGCCGTGCCAACGAGGCTGCGCGCGACACACCAGGCTGGGAAGCGGGACTTTTTAATTGGCCCCCGCGCGAAAGGAGAGTCGAGGCTTTGTATCCTTCCACGGCGGATGGGGATTTCGCATTGTGGCGCGCGGGGTTGTTGTTTATACTTTCGATTGTGGCTTTTTGCACAAGGTGCTCGCGCTGGAAAAGCGATGGGATAACTGTTCGTTCGCGGAATTCGTAGCGCATATAGCCTAGATAAAAAAAAATCGCGACACGTGCGCTGATTCATTTTGACCTTGTCTCGTAAATTGATTTTCCTGTTTTACAGATTGTAAAGTGATCTCGTAAAGTGGTACTTCTTTTTCAAGCACATCGAGGCAGTTATTAAGATACTGTTTTTTACCGAGTGTCGACTGACGCGTGACATTAACATACTTTTCAACTATTAATTTTCGAAATTAAGAAACGAGCTGTGTAAAGTTGAATAAGTATGAAATTTCACTTATATAAGTCAATTAGAAAATTTTATAGGCTTTTTTGATATTTTGAATTATTTATCGTGAGACTTTTCGGGTTTCGAATTGTATGGAGGCGCTTTTGTATGCTGAAGGTTATTTTATGAAACTGTTTCAAGCTGGTGGACTGCAACATCCACGAAAAATCTCACAATAGAGACTTAATTAAAGAAAAATGATTTGCACTTATTGGAAAACTTTTAACGCAGAGTAAGTCGCTATTCACTTATTTAAGAGAAATTTCACTTATTCATCTTTTGAAGGAGATAATTAATAGCACCGCTTTTAATTAAGTGGATGATTCCGTAAAATTTTACTATTCATCTATAATTTAAAATGACATTTAAAAAATCACCTACTACACCCCGCAATTTACTTATTAACTTCCGAGTAATAAATCATTTTACGATCGTCAGTAAAGTCGTCACCGCCAGCTACTTCCGTATTAATTCGTCAAAATAACGTAAAAACGTCACGCCGCAAAAAACACCGTGAATAAACAAACATCAAAATTCAAGCCAGTGCATCATAACCACAGTTACCTACATATATCACCTAAACCTGTACATACAGATCAGTTTGATATTCAAAGCCCCTGCGCGCATCCGTTAAAAGAAAAATAAAATGTACATTGAGCGGATTTCCACGGGCGCACCTTTGAACCCCGGCCGCTGCGGGAGAAGCTCGATATAACGGAGTAGGCGCGCGCTGCACGTGCACGTGTGCGGGAGAAAAGCCCTGGGTTTTGAGGTCGCGAGCGGCGCCCTTCGTCGCGCGCAGGCGCGTGCACCTTTCACATTACCCGCGCGCGCACACACGGACACCGCGGAATAATTTGATTTCTAATAATGACGCAATGCACACGCGCGCCTCGGCGCCTTTCCAATGCGCGCGCCACGTGTGCGCGCGACGACGGTATATAGGATACTCGAACGACCGAGGCCGGAGCAGGGAAAAAATCGAGCCGGACTTTTCCGACTTTCTATACACGTGTGAGTGGGTGCGCGTGTGTGTTTCTCCACGTGCGGGCTGCTCGACCGCTGCTTCATGCTCGCGTCTGGCGATACGACGGTTTTTCTCCTTCCTCTTCTTTGTTTTATACGTTTTCTTGGTTTTCACTCGCCGCAGGGCTGGCCGGGTTTTTACTACGCTTCCGCGGAGGCAGAGTAATCGCCGAGTTACTCGAGCTCTTGATAATTTTGCACGAGCGTGGAAGGAGCTATTTATTTTATTAGCTACCTTTTTTCTAGGTTAATGAGGTATTTTATACACGGAAATGTGCATGGATTCTGTTTTAGAATTTTTGCGCGATTTATAATGCATTTGATAATGTAAAGTGAAAATCCAAAAAAAAGTAAAACATTAAAACAACATTTATTTGTATTCATGATTAAATTATTTAAAAAATCTCACTTTACATTTCTCTTGTGTAGTATGATCTTTTTTTGCAGAAAAGTGCAAGCATGCAGGTTAGACAAAGGCAACGCGTACTTTGAAGTTTATGATGCATTTGTTCAGCAGCTCGAACAAAGGCTTAGGTGGGTTAAAAGATTTTCTCTGTTCTTCATGAAAGTTGATTGTTGACCTTCATGCTACACTATTTAAATCAATAAAAAGCCTATTGTTTTTCACACTGGTTTTTATGTTACAAAAAGGTTTATTCATTTATTTTTAGTTTTGCAAATTAAATGCACGCACATGACACAATCTGAATTATTAATAAATATCTAATATAGGTATTCGTCAAAATTAAATCTTTTTATCACAAATTTTAGAACGAAATTCTGATGCTTATTAAATTATTTCTAAACAGAAAGATAATTTAATAGCTTTAAAAGCATTTCCCAACCGCGCTATTGCGAGATAACACGAATTATACGTTTTCATAATTCGCTTCGGTTTTACCTCAAACTTTTATTACACTGCTACCATGCAGCGTGGTTAATATTAAAAATTTCGTACAGTCCGGTCGGTTCCACTTTGCCGACCTAATTCAATTAGTCCTGGCTTTTCTCCAGTTGCCGTGAAATCATTAAGACTGGAAAGAGTGAAAAATTTGCTTCAAAATTAATTTCCTAAAAAAACCCATTGACTCGCGGAACGAACACCTGTAATTTACTCCTGCAATACGAACATCGTTACATAGATGGTTCAACGAAGTTTTCGAATCGCATCGCATTTAATAAAAAAAAAATGCAAAACAAGAAACTCGTATATCTCACGTTTATATTATTACAAGAAACTTTCCACGCGAAATTAAAGCCCCTCAGGGCCCTATACGAGCCGGCCTCCAAAGACCCCTCACCGTCCACATCGTCTGACGAAAAAAAAGGACCGCTCCGTGTGTAGCGGCCCTTGCCAAAATAATAGCCACCGCCACTTCGGCAATAATTGCAAGCCGCGCGGCGGCGAGCTTGGCCCCCTTTGCTTTCTATTTCTAGTGTGTTTCGCGAGCGCGCGGCCGTAATTACAAGGGTATGCTCCGCCGGCGCTCGCGTATCCAAGGGTTATATCGCTAACGAAAATGAAAAGGAAAAAAAAGAAACGCGGCGATCCACTCTGCGACCAAAAAAAAGGAAGTCCGCAAACCCGGAGAGGAAAGTTCAGCGGTTACGAAATGCGCCTCTCGAAGGGGAAAGGGGAGAGAGAGAGAGAGAATGGAAAGCGGAGACGGAAGCGAGAGGCTCGCTCGCGAGCTGGACGACGTTTACTCAAGCAGGAAAAAGGAAAAGCCGCGGGGGGAGAGGGGGGAACGGTGCGAATTGCCCGAGACTACCGTCTTTCGTTTGCGGGAGCGACGCTTTAAAAGAGACGCTGATCGCGTAACGGAGAAGTGCTCCGTTTACGATTTTTTCTCGTCTTCGCGATGACCAATTTGTAAACTCGCTTTTACACTTTTTACGCAGTTCGTTTCCGCGGGTACCCTTATTGAGATGTAAATGTTTTACGGATAGTTACGCAACGCGAGGGTTGGGTAATGTTTTTCACTTTTACGTAAGGCGCGAGGGTCGAAAAATCGGTTTACGTTTTATATGAAAATTTCGCTCTGTTACTGAAAGAAATTCAATAATAATCGAGAAGAAAAAATTCAATGAAATGTTATATTTATACCGCAGGAATTATGATATATGCGATAATACATTATCGGTTGAATAAATTGCTCGTTCGCTTGTAAAAATACAAGTAATGACATAAATAATTCAGGTTCTCAATATGTTAATTACTTGTTTCGCATAAAATTAAATAAAAAAATTGAAATCATGCCAATGTTGCATTATAAATTCAAACGTGCCAAATAAAGCCTACTGCTCCAAAACAGGTAAATCCACAAATCTACAAAAAAAAAAGAAAACTAGCATCGACACCTCGATAAAAGTTCAATTACCACATCTCAGCGCACTCGAGACCAGTGCGCTCCATACTGTTCATTTAATTACGCGAGGCCGCGAAATCGCGCCTGCAACAATGCCTCGCGTCCCTTCGCTGCAAAGGTCGCGCTGTAACGTTTCAAGGCGAGCGTAATCTCGTCGAGCGTAAAAAAGAACGCGGATAAAACGGCTCGCTCTCGAGTGGCTTATCGGTTGCCCATTGTGTTCGCACCGCAGCGGAGTCCGGTGTTTCACCTACGCGCGGATCCCGCGGGGCTCGCTTTTGTGGTCTCTCCTTGCGTAATTCGTCGCACCTGGCTCGGAACCGCCGAGTGAAAGGATACCAGCCAGGCGGTTGCACAGACGCGCGCGAGATACACTTACCCGCGCCGCGAGGAGAGAGGGGCGCCGAAAGTGCATGCGCTATTAGGAGCGATGCGACGCCGATTTCGTTGCGCGCGAAGCCCCGATTCGACTGGGAAAACTCGCTGCCTCGGAGATTGCCTCGGTGTAATTGCCGAGTGTAATGTCTTCGGACATGTCGAGATCTTGCGATTAGCATTTGTTATTGAGTAGTTAAGTTCCCCGCTGCTTCTTCTCTTTTTTTTTCGAGGTTTATTTTAGACGAAATTATTATTACACGTTTGTAAGAGATAATTAATCGCTGTTGGAAAATATCGATTTGTTAATGTGTCTATAATAATAATCACGTGTACTAGAGTTTCGACGTAATCTTCTAGATAAGAGGGACATTTAAATTTTGGTTAGTTGTCAGACTCTGAAATCTAGAACAAAATTATTTAAGGAATTTTGCAAACGCGTGATAGCTGTGCACGTGGACGTGATGAAATAGAAAATTACTAAAAGGAACCATTTTTCTCTTTATTGAAACGTCTATCCTTGGCCTCTTGGCAAAGAAAATTGCTCCAACGGCAGTGATATATGGACTGCGTGTGACGTTTTGCTGCGTGCATTTTTATTTCTATGCTTTATAAGTATGATATATGCTTTATACATTCCGTTTTCTTATTTAAAAAGGAAACTTCGATTAACAGTTTAAAAATGAAATATTATCTGAAATTGAATAAGCTGCTTTCATACTGTTGTCGTTATAATTTACTATATATATGGAAATAATTTTTTCATATAAGTAACTTTTTAAATAATTAGAATAATCTTCCTTTCAAGTTGAATTACTGATAAATCTCTGAAAACTAGTAGAATGCACTAAAATTTAATAAAATTGTACCCAAAATAATTCAAAATACTACGTTTCAAAACGAATACACTTGGATTATAAGACTTATACTCTTATCACTGTTATCTCACCAGCAATCTTATCGTCCGATCACCCAGAAATAGCATTCGCACTGCATTATCAACAAAAGGAGAGCATTTATTTACAAAGTAATAATTCGTCCTCGTTTTCGCTCTAGGAGCATTTTCAAACACCGATTCAGCCGCAATTTTTAGAGATAATGCTCGCGCTTCCAGGCGCAGCAGACGCTCATTATACCCCCGAAACCTCTTATCGGCGCTAATCTCCGCGAAAAACTCGAGTCCGTTTCGAAACCAGCGGCGATGATTGCGATCGCGGGCAAATATCGAAAATAAAGGTCTGACCCACTTTCCCGACTCCCTGGCATTGTTCTTTTCCCCGGTGGCGGCGCGAGCTCACCAGGGGAGGGAGAGGGGGGAATCCATATCTCGGCCGTAAACGCGGAGCGCGCCGAAGATTACTGCGATTTTTCTCAAATGGGCGCCTAGAAGAAATCGCCCGATAGCGATTTCCAGCGCACGACGTGGAACTTATCTCTCGCTGCTGGTAGCCTACAATGCTCCCCCCGGTCTAACAGTGAAAGTTCCGAGTATGCCCCCCACCACTGCATCGCCGTGTCTAGTTTAACAGAGCGCGCCTTCGCTATTTTTTTTCTCTTCTCTCTCTCTCCCTCTTTATGTCGTCGATTATCTGATGGCAATCACGCCTGCCTTATAATCCGTATAATTCAATAACGGAGGGAGGAGTGGGGCTTTCGACACGAAGACCCGCGCGAGTATCTGCACTTCGACGTGATCTCTTTAACCTTGATGGATTTCAATTTTCTCGCTGGGAAAGTGTACAGCTTTTAAAATCAATGGCTTTTTAAAAACTAACTAGAGGAGAAAACTTACGGTTGCGTTTTATTTGGCGTTTTAGAGGATGGAAATTTTTTTAATTTGACGATGCTTTTATATCTGAACTCGCGCTAAATGCATCCGCAGGGAAGTTATAACTCGAGCGAGATAATTTTTTTTATTACTTTCGTATTTTCTACGTAACGGCGGCGCAAAAAGTGCGTAAATTAGCGCGATAAAGACCGAGACTATCGCGGGCAAAATTCATTTCTGAATATAAAGATTTGAAAATTAAAAACAGAGCGTATATCAATGAGATAAGGGAGAGGAAATATACTTCTTCAAATATTGTTGTTAGTTTAAAGAAATGTGAAAATGAGTAACTAAAAAAGCCGTATATTTATTTATTATTTTCAATAATAGCAATTCTAAACTAAATATTATTTAAGTCTTATAAGCATTTATCAACATTTTCAAAATAAATGTTAAACGCTCGTAATTAAATATTGATTTCTTTCTTGAAAAATTGTTATAACTTTAAGCTGAATAAAGGAATACTTAAATCTAATGAAATCAACAGGGAGTTTGGCATGATTCATTCATTCAATCATCAAAATAAAATTTAATCAACACGATTCAAACTTTTATTGAAATATGACGAATAAATCATCTGAATTTTCTTTATTTAGTGCCAGAAAAGTACGAATAACTTATTCCATACAATTTTTGTTACATTTACTAGTGTATTATCCGAATTTTTGTCTATTTTTAATTCATCCAAGAAACATCCGTCTTTCATTGTACTTTTTGTTTGTATTTCCAAAGCCCATGACGTTTACGATAATTGTCGACCATTAAATTTCATCATTACGTCACTCCATTAATGGCTCAAGGTAGCATAGCGTTTATTTTTTCTGGCTGTAAAACTTAAATTGCTCAGGAACTGAGATAACGCGTGTGTTGCCTTGTGTACAAAAAGAAAATCGTCAAATTACCTCAAAAAACGAAACCTTATAAAAATCGCACTTCGTAAAAGTGAATCCTGATGTATACAACCCCTTCACAACTGGAACCATTCAGAAACGAATTCTACGTATTCGACGATTTAAGGAAAAAAGGGGGTCCGTCCTCCGGAATAATATTAGGGTCCGAGCTCGCGCGCGAGGCTCAAAAAAACGGGGCCGTCACGCGAATGGCGATGCGCCCCAGTGCAAGGCAACGCGCATGACGAAGAAGCGCGGCGGCGGCTCCTCATCCTTTTTTGGACAGGCGCGAGCCTCGCGCCGCGCCGCGCCTCGCCTCCCGCCGCTGGAAATAGACCGCCGCCCTGCACGCCTCGGATTCGGATTCGCCTGATTTCGAGCCGAGGACTCGTGCACATTTTCATCGCCGAGTGGCTTCTGGCCGCGTCAGCGCTGACGGCATTGAACATTCACGATCGTTTCTATTCTATTTTCTTTTCTCAGTTTTAGTCGGTGGTCGTAATGTATAGAGTTACATTAAAATAATTACGAAGTCCGTAATTTTCGAATGTATAGTATATAGTACATTTGATTATAGAGTGATTCATATCAGATTTTCTTTTTTCAGTTTTATTTATTTGCTGTCCGCAATGTGTAAAGTCACATTAAATTGATTACAAAGTGCATATTTTCGAATGTACTGTATAGTACGTTTGGTTAATTCAATTTACATTACATTTTCTTTTTCCAGTTTTATTTATTTGCTGGTCATAATGCATAAATATAGATAATTTAATTTGATAATTATTCAATCTTGTCATATACTATGCATTTAATTAGTTTGATTTGATATCAGATTGTTTGTCAGTTTAGATTTACATTATTTTTTTTTTTAATTTATAGTAAATATTTGTTAGTCGATGTTGACACTTTTTCTTGAAGATGATTGTATTTAACGATAACTGCGGTTAAGGAGTTCATCAATTTTGTAACAAAACATGTTTTGGTATCAAATATTAGAGTTTTTTTTCTTAAAATGACTTTAAATAGCATGTTGATGATAATGAAAACACATTAAATTAGCAGCTGTACAGTAAAATATTGATTAAACATTGAAATTGGAACACTTTTGATATTTCTCGTATTGCTGCTTTAATATCTGTCACAGTCGATGAATAATTATGTCGTTACACTTTTTCTCCTAAAATTACATCAAAGAAACCCGTTGAAACATGCAAATTCACTAATTTCTATATTTAACCTAACGAGCATAATAATATAGAGTAGATTCGGTTCCATCGAGATAATTAATGACCGAAATAGTCAATGATTATTTTAAGTGATTTAATGTTCGACGTGAACTTTATTATCATAATTTTAATTAAAGATCGCCATATAAGTGTGTAAAGTAGCACAATGATAACGAAGAATAATAAACTTTAAAGCTTTCGTTTGTTACTTATACACTCTTTAAAAGAAGGATGATTGAGTATTGACTTAATAAGATAAAAATAATATATGATTAGAATTTAATTAATTATATTTTATTTTAATTTCCTCGGTAAAAGTCGCTATTACGAATAAATTATCAAGAGCAAAGTCATTTTCTTTCCAACATAATCAAACTTCGCGTGCTTTATTTATTAGACTCATTTGCATTGCAGATATGTTGCTAAATATATATCATTAATATAGAACCTGCATTTACAGTAAAAGTTTTAATCGCAATTTAATTTATGAGTATTGATAATACTGACGAATACACGCTTGAATTATTTTCATTCATCTTTCAAAACTGTATCGTAAAAATGAGTTCTAGTTATTAACCATTTTGTAACATTATAGACATTAGTTTTTTCTTCTAATTTTTTAAAAAACGTAAAATTTCCATCGACATTTAGGACAAGATACTTAACACCCATTCCAAACGAGTATACAATACCCCACTCCAGTCCAAAAGGAAAGCCACGCAACCGCATATAAAATCTTATCTGACACTAACTTATCCAATATCAATTTCCCTTTCGGTTAAAGGCAAAGTTGTTTTGAAATCGCCGTAACGGCGCTCGAGGAAACTAGGCAGTCGTTCCACAGACAAAAGGATACGTTAGAGAAGACGGAGTGCCATCCAGCTGTGCAGCGAGTAAACAGCGGCTATCCGTCGACGGAATTTTTATCCGGCATTTATTACACGCGGGTCATTAGCGAGGCGCTCGGTGAAACTCGATAACGGGGGAATCGCTGCGCGCATCCGCGCGAGTGAAAGGGGAACGAGATGGTGATAGCGTGTGTTCGAGAAAGACAGAGCTAGCAATTGCAAGAGAAAGAGAGAAACCTTTATTTACCACAATAGGTAAAATAAAATAAAATTTACAGTTTTATTTACACGAAAAACACGATATTACAATAATTAAAAAGAAACGTCCGATTAGAGAAAAAAGATATTAACAAAATAATCGTAAGAAATTATAATAAGTACACTTCAGAGAGGAGAGAAAGAGACTCACTCACTGAGAAAGAGAAAGAGAAAGAAAGAGAGAAGTGATAAGAGGCGTGCGCGGGGATCCTCGTCGGTGGGAGCCTCGGAGGAGACTCGCGGCTACGTCCGCGTCGAGGCTGGCAGCGCCGAGCGTCGCGGGGCGCACGCGCCGAGCCAATCAGCTGTTCCGCGCCATCTTGTCTCCCGTCCCCTCAGCTGTGTGGGCTCGACCGCTCAGCTGTGACAGCCGCGGAGTAAGGAGGAGGGAGAGCCTGCGCGAGCGCCTCTCCCCCCCTCTGCGCGCACACACGCTCTCCTCTCTCGCGAGAAGCGCGAACAGGTATTGTACGATACTTGCGAGCACGCACACGCGCAACGCCGTCCGACGATTGAGTACACGGTGGTGAGCGCGCTATGTGTGCCGCGAGTGCGCGCTTCGAAGCGAGGCTGGAGCTCTTTAATTTTTTTCTTCGTTTCTTCTGCGCCTTTTTTCACTAGGTAAGACGTTCAAGGTTCTCATTTAGTAGGTGGGACTTTTTTTTTTACTTTTTTTATCGGCGCGGTTACGGGTCGATGCGTTGTTTTTCTTTTTTTTTCGATAAAAGTGCGTGAAGGTGCGAATAGTTTTTTTATGGTGTATATGGAGAGCTGCAATTAGTTTTCATTTTATTATGTTTTCGAAGATGTACTGTTATTGTTTTTAGGGGAGAATTTCAGAGAATGATTATCGAATATTCCGCACAATTGTTATGCGGCGATATGTATAGTGAAAATTTTAATGAAAATAGATAAGATTTAGTGCTTCCATTGCTTAGTCTAGTCTTAAGATTATCGTACACTGCGCATGATAATTTTTATCTCAAACTGTTTTATTCAAACTCAAAAGACTGAATTATTTTCATTATACAATATGTTACACAGGCAACTTAGATCGAAAAATAATTAAACAATATAATTACATTTATTTCATTTTCTTTTATTTTCATTATATAACGTTATTCGTTATATAAATATTACTTTACATTGTGGTAAATAAAATAAGTAAAATAACTCACACGGTATAATAAATTGCACTTTTAAGATATTCAGTAAATTGTGCACTTTTTATTTTATAATAAAAAGTGCACAATTTAATTTAAATTTTATAAATTAATTAAATGTCTAATGTGATATTTTCTTTATGTTTCAGGTAAGCTATCGAAATGTAAAATGTAAACAGTCAACACTCGGTAATATTTCAAAATCAGTAAGTATTTAATATACGACTTTGTATAATTAATGCCTCAAATACACTTTTCAAGTGATTTCTTCCGCAATAATAAAATACACTTAAAAAACTGCAGTAAAACTTGAAGCGAAATAATAGTGCAGTTAATCACCGCGTACTCGAAAAATTAAAGAAAAAAAAGGAGAATGAATTCACGATATATATTTGAATGAAGCTCACTTGAAAATTACCGCAGCTGCAAAGAGGGCTCAGAAAACTTTGAGGTTAAGTCTCGAGCAGGGCACAATATACTACGGCTGCCGGTGATACAAAGAAGAGTTGCTTTGTTACTGTCTAGAAATGCACGTAGGCAAGAACAAAACTTTTGAAGCTTTCATTAGCTCCCCTTTGTCCGCGACTTCTATTCCACTTTTTACCTTTAATGAGTCCGCTATCGCGACTTTTTCATTGGATTAAAAAAAAAAACTACTTTGCTCGTTGCCTCCGCATCCCCTTCGGTCATCGAAATCAGATTCGTTGGATTCCTCAATCTCCCCTCCCAATGTGGACGTAGATCCTAAGTCGCGCTTCGCGACCGGGACATTAGAGACATGCTTAGAGCGAGCGAAGTGGGAAAAAAGTACGCGAACCTCAGCAGAATGCGCATAAGAACAAGGAGCGCACCGAAAGTTTTCTAAAGCTTCCCGGGCGTCGCGTTTCAAGCCTCCGCGGGGGCGGAAGAAATTCAATCGCCGCCAGACCCTGTCGTCGGTGCTCGCGTCAAAAAAAAGAAGAAGGAAAAGAAACGAAGCTTACAGCCGGTGGATTAAGCCGTATACTTAAATACGATAATTTCCATTAGTCGAGGGTCTGCCCGTAGCAGCGAAGCATAAGAAATGATTGAAATTAATAAAACCAGAAAAAATGTTGAATACGTGTATATAAAACTAGTTTTACGATCATTGCTCAACCTGAAAAGCTTGCGCGTACACGTTTCTTTGTATACGTCGTTAAATAAACACCGCATCAGAAAAACTTGCACGGTAGTTTTTCATCGGGACGTATAATTATAATTACAGTGCAGTACTAATTGAGTACGTCGTTGGGTGAACTAATAAAGTCCCGAGTTTACTTCACGCCTGGCTAATAGATCGAATCTGCGTGGCGTTGCGGAAAAGAAGAGGCGGCGACGAAGAGAAAAAAATAAACGAAGAAGAGTCGGACAAAGATTGCGAGTGTAAAAAAAAGGAAAGGGAACGAGCGAACGGCGGAGATAAAGAAGACGAAGAAGGGAACTCAATACGTAGCCCCAGTCGATAAACGTACGCATGTGTCGTCGTGCACAACGCGGCAGGGACTCGACTGCAAGCCTCTACGTCCGCGTATTACCCAATCAATAGACATCAGCCTTGGCACGGCTGGTCCTCTCTCCTTTCGCGTGTGTACACGACGAGAGCTTCTTCTTTTCCATTTATTTACTTTTTTTCTTCGCGAGATCTTCAACCTCTGCAACGAATGTCGCTCTTACTCTCCCCTCTTTCCATTTTTCGAGCGGCTCCGCTTTCGTTCGCAAAAAGAACCCTGGAACCCTTTCACGACGTTTTTGCGCGAAAAGTGCTGCCGGGATGGATCTTTTGTGTACCAAACTGGAAGAGGATCCGACGAAGGGAAAAAGAAGTGGCGCGCCACGTACATCTACCTCTCCGTTCGATTTGCTGGCTCGAGCCGCGTGACGTGTGATGTACACTCGGGCGCGCTACTCCGTTCTGAAAACATCGCGATCGGCCCGGCTTGCATCGGCTAATTAATCGGGGCCGGTCCCTTTAACGAGGCCCGAACGGGGGCAGCTCGCGGGGCGTGACACATCGACGCGAAGCCCCGCGCTCGCTTCGTAGCAGGCGTGTCGCGCGGGAGCCGCGCTCTGCTTGCGCATCCGCCGCGCGGGCTAATTGCCCGCCAATGAAAATCCCAACGTCGGTAGCGGAGAAAGGAGCCTCTCGCTTTTCCTCTCTCTGCTCGCGCGTCGGTATTATCGCTTTGTTTCGCGAGCGCGGCCCGTTATTCGGGGGCTCGCTTCGCGCATTGTTTCCCCGCGGCTCCGTTATCGCGGATTTCTTTTTCCGCGATTGCCAGCGTAACGACGATGTGAGTTATGAGGCTTTTCCTGGATAGCGGGGGTATTGGTGAATTGAATGCGAATATTTCGGATCGGTTTGTTTATTCAGGTTTGAGCGAGATTGTATCTTATCGGATGAAGTTAATGTTAATTAATTAAAAATTGTTAATTTAATTCATTTATTGCATTAGGCTCGGTAAAAAGTTTAATACGTGGACAGTAAATAATCAAAACTAACGATTACAAAAAAAACACACATTTTTGATTAAATAAAAAAATAATTGCCTGACTTTTTTACTAATATTACTTAATGTAACATTAAAAAAGTAATGAAAGTTGCAGAAGATGATATGACGTGATATGGAATTAACATATATATTTTTGTAATTAGCAATTGAAGCTCGTTATGGAGAAAAAAATGGTTGGTGTTATGTGACAATTACCTTGGGACGTAGATAAACGAAGGTCTTTCGCTGCTTTCTGAGCAAAAGAATTTTATTTGTGTATTATGCCGATGATAAATGACAAACAAGTTATCAGAACGTATAACGTGAAAAATGACTTTTATAACCGCTCGTAATTTACAACGAGCCACGGTCAATTTGCTTTTACTCCGATGAAATGAAAAGTGCGCTTAAGAGCAATGCACTTATAGTTTCTCTAATTCTGGAATTTTAAATTCAGCCGAGAATTAAATTCATAATGAATTCACCGGATAATCGTCAATCCTTGAAACTTAAACTATGGTGGTAATGACTTTCGCCTAGATACTCAATCGATAGTGCAAGGTCATTGACAGCGAGAACAAAACTTCCTTTCGCAAGGAGCATTTGTCACTGTTACGAGCAGCTACGAGATCTAGCTGTTAGCTCGTCCCGATCGACCACGCGGCCCGCGACTAACCCAGCGCAAAAAAAAGACAAGAAGAAGGCGGAAATGAACACACACCGTCGGACGCGAGCACCGAAGCGACGGTAAAAAGACACGGTCGAGGTATATATGCGATTGTTACACGCGCGCTTGCGCGCATACGAGCTGCGGGAAATATGACGGGACTCGCATAACGCGGCCTCCCGGCACATATCGCATTACATAAAAAGTGTCTTTACGCCGCGATGCCGTCATTACGTAAAGGTTGGGCGCACGCGCGCCCGATGCAATTAGCATGAATGGGAAAAAAAAGAGGAAGCGAGGAGAGGAAGGGGGAGTGACGCACGGCGTCACCTCCGGCGGAGGACGCCCCGGCAAAGCCCTTCGAGGGATTACATCGACGAGCCGCGAGTGTACTGTCCAGCGCAGCCTCCTCTACCGTAGGGGCTATTATCGAAATTGGAGGAGGCCCGGTTTAATCGGATCGGCCCCTCGGACGATCGTTGAGGTCGCGAGGAAGCGAGCGTCGGCTTTCCACTGCAAAAAAAGACTGCACGTCGTTTAATACGACGAGCCATCGCGGAGTCGTAAAAAGTAATCAGCCGCGAGCACCTTGAAATCATTTCTTTTGAATTGTGGAATTTATTGTGCGGCGATTATCTCCGCTAATTTTAGAGCGGATTCGAGCTTGCTGAGCTGAAACTTTTTATTTTTAAAGCGCTGATACGTATTTTTGTGCGGTACTAACTATTTACCCGGGACAGTGGTTAATGTCCGGCCGTCAAGTTTGACTGAAGGCTTATTAATAAAGGCCGCGCTTCTCGGATGTCTTCCATTCCGTCCCGGAGATCCGCTGCATGCAGCGGTCGTTTAAGCCCTGAAGAATTACAGTCATCTCTAATTTTATCGCTTTCGCGAAGGTTATTTCCTAATAAAAAGAAGCGCAGTCATCATCCATCCCTTTAAAATTTCGAACAAAGAGAATCGTTTCTTTCATTCGCCGTCTACCCGCGTCAACTCCCAAGCTGCAGTTACGCAAACAACTATAAATTCATCATTTTTTTTCGCGAGAGAACCTGCTAAATCCCGAAAGGACTCCGCTGGCGTTTAACGAGCGTGACCGGCGCAACAAAGCGGTCGCCTCGGACGCAACAACTGGGGTATACACAGCGCCGGAAGCCGAAAGGGAAAAGCATCGCGGTGTCGATACGGGCCGATTGCGCCGGCGTGCAGCCGAGCGGAAGAGGCGCAGGCCTCCAAGTGCGAGGTCGTCGCCGCGCTGACACCACCACTCGCCAGCGCGAGCCTGGGGCTGATCTTGAGAAACACCGGCATCCGGCTGTTCTGCGCGCGACTCGCCCAAAATAGACGCGAAGCGAGCCCTCGGTATACTCCCTCCCTGCAGCACTGCTGTGCGCTCGCCAGCGGCCGTTGAGTATGTGTGTGTGAGTGCGCTTTTTTTTGTTGCTCCCTCTCATCTCCTTTCGCGTGAATTAACGGCGGAAGAGGAGGGAGATACGCTGCAGCCCCCGTGATCGATAGCCTTTTTCTCGGCGAGAGATACCAGCTTCGCTTGTAACGCGAAATATTGCTGCCTTAATGAGCGTAATAGTCAGGCTGCGTGAATATGTCTTTTCGTTTGGCGATAAGTTAATGACTTTTTACTGATAATAAGTGACCGTTCATTTTTTACAAGTGAATTTTTATGTGAGGGCTACTGAATTTGTTCTTTCTAAATACGAATAAGTCAAATTTCATTTACATGTACTTGTTTAATTTTGTGAGTCGTTAACTTAACTGTTAACGGGCAAGGGTTTGAAATAAGGCTACTTTTATCAATTGAAAAACAAGACTTTTATTAGAAGAAGGAACGCCTACTCAGCAGAGCTGCCTCTTAAAGATAGTCCTTACTTGACAAAGTCAAGAACGTCGATTCATTTTTGCTTTTTAAATAAAAGAGCGACTTTAATCGAGTATATCAAATTCTCACTTATTCCTATTTGAAGAATAATTTGATAAAAATAATTTAAAAACAAAATTATTGTAAACATGACAACATTTTGACGTATGTCTAACATGCTGGACAGCAGTTTATACCAAGCAGATAGCAAAATTGCTGTCCACATAATAAACTTCTACTAAAAAACTAAACAAGTATTCAGGACTTCGTGCAGTCATTACAAGGATCATTTTGATTGAATATCGTAGATTAATTTATTCTACTATGTAAAAAGATGATACTGTTATGTTGTTTTACTTTTGTGCAGTAGTGGTGTGTTTATGCAAGACCAGAATCACTCCACTAAACCATAATGAATTAATAAAAAGCACAGTGAAAAGATAATGTAAAAATGGAGAGCTAGTGACAGAAGTAGGTCTGACGTCAGACTAGTAAGTCACATGACCACATTAGATCCAATAAAATAAAGAACACATTCATTTCTCCTTCAAGAGAGGAAAATTCTCTCCCTGCCCTTATTTACATGCAACTGCATGGTGCACGCACCGACTCATGCCTCGTGTATTACAGACTTCGTCGGCAAGAGAACCAATGTGGAACGTACAATTATCGGCAATGAAGGTTCATTAGGCCGCGGCGCAAAGGTGCGAGTCGCGTTTTATATCAATCCCGCACGAAATTAACTTGACCCATTTGAAATAGGCGATTCTCTGACGTCGCGCTCGCCCGAGTTTATGCCGCCACCACCCAGTGTCGTCATCCTCGTAAACCTGGTTGCGTTATTTACGCGCCCGCGGATTGAGATATCCCGCGGGGACTTCACCACCGGCAGCTCGACTTCCCGAACTCGAGAGGCACGACTTTTCGTGCGGGCCTGGGGAAACGGACTTTCATGACTGTCCTGTATATATACACTCGCCTATTGTCTCCCGCCGGCGGATACCGCGATAATTCACCGTTATGCGCCTCGACTATCCAGCCGCCTTTTAAAAGCCTTCGTTTTGCCTCCAGCCTGGCTTTTCATCTGTTTGTTTCCTTTTTTCCGAGCGAAGGGTTTACCGACGAGTGTAATTTCCTTTAGCGGTTGGGAGAATCGGAAAGGCCTTTTCTGCTTGGGAATGGTATACGGCGGTGGATAATTTTTCATTCGTTTAAGCGCGAGCTCGAAAAGCAGCTCTCGTTGAAATTTACGTTTGGAGTGTCAAGGTCCACTCAGGCGGCGATGTTTTTTTACTCTAAATGCCGTTTCGACGTGCTATTTGTTTAAAAAGCTGCCGTGCGGCCTATTCTCGGCGGAATTACTTGGGTTTTCACTCGTCCGTTTGCCTTCGCTTTTATCGCCTTTGAGAGCGTGACGTAACTGAGGATTTTGAGCGCTCGTTTTTCTTCGAGTCGATCTGTTATAAAACATCGTGGCTTACCAGCGATATACGTTGGAAAAAATCGAAGCGCTGAATCGAACTGTAAGCAATGATAAATAATAACATCGATCGTCTTGTGGTTTTTCTTTTGTTTAAAGGTCAATATAGTGATGTAACGATCATTGCAGATGTTAATTTTATGATGAATAATGGGCGCTTGATTTACATGAAAATTGTGGATAAGCTGGACGCAAGGCTGGTGGGAAATATAATAATTTATTTGCATTTTTCTTTGTAAAGTATTCAAAGAGCTTTTCGAAAAAAATTTATCTTGTAGTTTCCTCAGCAACCATATACAGCTAGTAAAATTGACGCATTATTATTATTCAAACATCACTTTAAAGGAACGTTCTCATAAATAATTAGAAAAACAAAATATGTGTCCATTATTCCAAAGTCATCATTTATTCATAAGTAAATTAACACTATCTTGAAGAATTACAAGAAACAGACATAATTCTCAATTATTCGATTTATAAATTGTGACTGCTTTATTGCTTTAAAATTTAAAAATTCTTATTCAATCAACAAATTTTAATCGATCACCCATTCACTAATTTGCAGGTAAACAGAAATTTCGACCTTCGCAAACGCAACACTTGCTTTTACCGTAAAATAATCAACAATCCGTGTACCTTAGCGCCGAAACAACGATAAAAATCATTTTCGACTTAGCCAGGTCACGCTTATGAATCACCCAGGCCGTCAGGAAAAGCCGGCGCGCATTTAAACCTGGAGGCGAATTAATTACACCACGAGCAAGCGTTGCGTATCTGCTCATCGGATCTCGCGCGCCGTATACGAGCGCGGAACCTCTCGCCTACCGCGCCATCAAGCACACACTCGCGAAAGGTTGCTGAACCGTCCCGAGGCATTTAATAAACGCGCACTGAAGAGCCTCGCTCTATACCGAGAGTGAGAGAGAGAGAGCGGGAATCGTGGACCTACTTCGGCGTCACCTTCGAAGGGACAGATGGTCAGTGACCCAAAAAAACGTTGCTAACTGCTTATTGGTAGTATGTTTTTTATGAAGATCATCCCTCATCCCTCCAAATGATTAAAATGGAATAAATAAACCAGCACAAGTTCTTTTTTGATTCTCTGAAGCAAAATATATATGCCTCTACATAAAAAATTGACACAATTTTTTTCAATAAAAAGTTTCCTCATGAGAAAGCAAAAAGAGAAAAACAAAAGGAGCGGAGGACTAATACAAGAGACGATCTCCTTCTCTAAATCACGCACTGTCACGCGCGATATTATCTGGCGTGTGCGTTTGGCACGTTAGAAGAACAAACGCCGGGAAAAACGGGAGTTGTAAGTATTCCTCCGCCTCTCGTCTGTCTCTCTCGCTCTTAACTCAGCATCGGTCGTCCGTGTTTCCACGGCTCCCCCTACGTCTCGGGGAAAAAGCTTCCTGTCCCTCGAATCTCGTCGCGGACGTGCCCGATGGTGGGGGAGAGCTCGAACGCTCGCAAGAGGAAGGTCATGGACTCGGCCGAATATTCGCGCAGAGCCCGGATCGAGCCCAGCGGTTTCATTCGATCCGTTTCGACGGTCCCCTCCCTCGTCTAGACTGGTCCGAGGGAGAGGCACGAGAGAGGGAGTGAGAGAGAGAGAGAGAGAGAGAGAGAAAGAGAGAGGAGAGGGGGTGGCCGGAGACTCGTATACTTTTCGCGTGTATATTCCCTGCGTAAAGGCTGCTCTCCTTTTTCGTCGGGGTCCTTGCTCTTCCCCCCTCCCCGGGGAGCAGCCCCTCCGAGATAAGACTTTCTTCGAGGTCACGTATGGGTTGCATTGGCCTCTCGCTCTCGGGCCTTCGAACCGACGCCGGGGGAGGGAGCAACTTATCCGTCGACTGCCGTTATTGATAAGAAGCCGGCGCGGTACTCATTGTAGACCCCGGGAGAAATCCTGATGTATTTTCCCCGGATCGATTCATATTTCTCGCGCGCTTATGGTTTTAGATTGAAAATTGCCTTCTGCATCACTTTTCTCGCAGTCGACGCATTAACTCTTCAGCGTGCGTTAATAAACGAGCGCGAGGGAGCCTTTTGTGACTGAATAATTTATGAGCCGCGCGAGTAAGTAAACATTAGCAGATACGAAATCAAAAAAGTTTTCGCTCCTCGAACAAAATAGCAAACTGGTTTTCAGATTTGAATCTGCTTATTCTTGCTTTGCGCTCGTATTATTTTTGCAGCTTCTTTTTTTTGTAAATTGAACTATATTTTATCAACTATTAGTATCGACGCGAACGAGGCTATTTTCTACTTTGCATATATATTCCGGGGTAGACTCGCGCTAAACTCACTCTTCTATAAAGCGAATGCTACACGTTTCCTGCTGTTATCGATTACTCTTCCGTGCTTTATTATTCTCCACGGCTCTTAGCTTCGTTTTTATTCTAAATTTAATCCAGTATAAAGATTTTACTCGTTCATTATTCCACTTTTGTTTTAAACATAAATAATTAACGTACCGCAGAAGCTTTTCTTTCCTCTCGACAGCGAAAGAAGATTTCTCTAATGAATAACCGAAAGTGTTATAATCATAGTCGTTAGACTTAATAACCTGTAGCGTAATTAAGTCGGATGGAGTATAAACAATTGGCGCGAGTGTCGCAACTCACTTTCTGAAATAACAACACGCGAATGCCAATGTCGAAGGATTTTGAGTGTATATAGCAGCGCTTGAAGCTCCTCGTGATTTTTCCGGAAAAACTCGAGGTGTAAAAGAGAAGGAGCGCCCTTATCGCGTCGCGCGTGTGCACTCAAACCCGCCTCTTATCGAGCATCGCCCGCTCTTGCCGAGGGGGGTGGTGCGCCCGCGAAAAAACGGAAATCGCCTCTCTTTTTTCCAGAACGTTTCGGGATATAAGTAAACGCACCGACGAGACGGCTCGCCGCGATAACGCCGCGGCGATTAGGATGTTGGGCTTACTTGTGGGTATAACGGCGACTCGCTTATCGGAGCGCGACAACGCCTGGATCTCAAAGTACACAGCCGCCAGTCCCTCTCTTTCGTACACTTGACGTGGGAGTAGCCGACGGCTCTTCGAATGAAAATACCGTGTCCGACATTAAAAGCTTATTAAATTATACGCTGATGGACGCGCGGTGTAAACTGGTTTGTCGCGTCGGGAAAAATTTTATAGCCGCAACCGGCCGCGTAAATTATTCGAGCGTTTGTTCCACCCGGGGGCATTATTCTGTAAGAATATCACACGTTAATTTCTATGTACTTCCATATGGTATTCTGAACGATCTTTCCGTCTACTTTCCGCATTACTGTTCTTGTCAGTACAGAGTATGTCTATGCATTTGTGTTCATGTACATAGCGCGCCGCGAAGAGAATGGTTGGATAAAAGGAACCACGTGACTCTTAAAGACACTTCATCTCAACTTTATAATTTGCCGCTAGATCGTCAGTATCGCTTTCGTTTTCTTTAATTTTCATTAATTGCACCGGTGCTAACCCAATAACGATCGTTAAAATTGATTGACAAATACTAAATTCCGCACATTAAAATGCAATGTTTGTGCTCCACGTTACAGAATAATGCCCCCGGACAAACAATAAAGGCGCGGCCGGCGAAGAAAGGCCGCGAAAGTTAAGCGCAACCAGCGTCAAGGTCGCCGTTTTAATAACAGTAAAGAGCGCGCGCGACACTCGAAGAAAGCGATCGGCCGCGCGCGAGCTCCTCGTCCGCTTTGTTTTGCGCCCCTCTCGCCTCGTCGCCCTTACACACGCCGTCCGTCCGTCCCTCCGGTGCGGGTCCGGGCGAACAGGTTGGCGCGCAGACGTCGCGTCTAGAAAAAGCACAGCTGAACGAGCGAGCGAGCGAGCTGAGGGAGGAGAGGAGGAGGCTGCTTGGCCGCGTCGTCGCCGCCGCCCGGCCAGTTTGTTGCTCCTCGCGGGTTGCTGACCCTCCTCGCTCCTACTCCTCCTCCATTCTCTCCTCGACACCAACACACACGCACGCGTGGTTCTTCAAACTCTTTCGCCTCTCCGCGCGCACTTGTCCAAACTCGGTCTTTCTCTCTCTCTCTTTCTTTCCATCCTCCTCGTTTCTCCCCCTGCTGGCCTATTTATCTCTTTGTCTCTCGGCCTCCCTTCTCCGCGGTGCCCCTAAGGATTTTACGAGGTTTTTCGAGGCGAAAGAGCCAAGGCGCTGCGTTGTACCTTCTGCCTGCCTACCTGTCCCCCTCGCATTCTCCTTTTTACTCTCCTTTTGCACGCGGGACTTCGCTCCTCTCGCTCCGTCGCGATAAAAATAATGCTTACGTCCTCGGAGAGAAAGAGAGAGAGACTCATCCATAATAACGCGGCGGACGTGTGTACCTGGCTCCTTTTTCGTGTTTTTGACTCGTACCTCCTCCCCCATTAATATGTATGATCCTCGAAAAATTTTGTTCGCAATACACGTCGGTGCAGCGCCCTTTTGTTCCTGCGCCGCCGCCGAGCAGCTCTTTCTCGATAGCGAAATGCGCCGCGCGTCATGATAATAAGAAAATTTTGTAGTCCCTTTTATTTTCGTTCTATCGCCTACGGGTGTGTGCATACAGCTGAATCGCGATGCATTTCCATGTCAAAGAAATTTCACAGCGTCGAATAATGACGCGGTCAGTCAATTTAACTCTTTTATTTGCTCGCCCGTATATGTACACTTCACAAAGGGGTGCTCGCGTTACCTCAACAGCAAAAACCTCTTCGAGGAAATAAATATGAATTAAGAACGCGGTTGAAGTCTGTACCTTGTTAAAGTTAAAAAGAAATAAGAAATAAATATGATAAAATTTTTTATCAAAACGAAGTTCCTTATCTACCTTGCCATCACTAGCCTACTGCAACTAAAGTCGAATTGATGAAAAACCACTAGAATTAGCGAAATCTTCTCTTAAAAAATGATGGCCGGTATGTCCGGTTGAATGGTGCAAAAATTAAAAAAGTTTTTGTATAAATTTTCCAAACCTCAAAAATTATAATGCATAATTACAGGTAAATAAATACATACGAGGTATATCTTAACACGCGAAGCGTTTTTAATTTTATTCACTAAAAATTATTGTAAATAGCATTATTTAATGATTAACATAGCAATGTCCACCTTAATTTTAGTAGTTTTTCACTAATTTAACTTTAAAGGAAGGTCTAGCAACGAAAGCTAAATTGTCGAACGAGCCCAGCGACCGGTGAGATTTAATTTCCTGTGGCCTCGACGAAAAGTTACGCGACGAGAGATACGGAACGGACACTGCAGTTTACAGCGTGTCTGGAGATTACTTTTTCCGTAGGGCCGTTATACAGCAGCGCCTCCGAATTTCGATACTAATCGCCCCGGCGTTTTGCGCAACGATCGAGGCGCGCGCGCGTTCACCCCCGCCCGGGAATTTGCAGCCCCCTCCAACAGAAAGGGTGTGCCCTCGACCTGGGACAACGTATCCCCCGTCGCGAAAGTCCGAAAATAGGCGTCAAGTTTAGGCGGTCCGTACCATGTACTCGCGCGCGGGATAAACACACCGGCTTCTTTGCGCCAGTGCGCGCGAAAACAAGAGTTTTTGCATCGTCGGAGGAGGGGGAGCGGAGCGACGGCTCGTAATTCTTCTCCGCTAAATTTTCTTTCCAGAGAGCTAAAAGTTGCCCGTCGAAACAAAGAAAGCCAACGCGTCGGTGCCGCTTTGACCGGGGCCTCTCCCTCTTACTTTTTTCTCTCTCCTCGGTTCACTGGTGTAAACTCGCTTTCGCCTGCTCCTCGCTGGGCTTGGCTCCAAAAAACCGACGAGGCTAACGGGGTTATAAATGGAAATGTTTTCTCGCTGTTTGGATTGAAACGTCAATTGCGCGAAATTAAAGAGACTCTGTTGTTTGCACACTTCGCGTTATCTTTGACCTGCGTCCGTTGCTATTGATTATTAATGGATCTTGATTGAGTGTGTTGCGTGTGGGTTGATATTTTTATAAAACACTGTAAACAATGCGGTGTTATTTAAAAATAGAATTATTTTTACAGACATTAGTAGTTTTTTTGACTTATTTTGATTCGTTTTATATGTTTAATTGACTAGTAAGCATTTCTAAAGGTACGTTAAATTTCAATGATTTTGTAGACGATTGTTAATAAGACGATAAAAGAATAAATATTTAATAATACGCATTGTGATTACTAAGGTGATTACTTTGTATAACATTAATGTAAGATATGAATCAAATAAACTTTTATTATTATTGTGAGTAACTGCTAAAAACACAAGTCAATATCTACATCAGTAGCTTTATCATCGCATCGTCGAAGAGAAAATTGAGGAAACCTCCCCTCAAAAACGCAAACCACTCCATCTGCTGAAGCAACGGGCATACAAGCATCCCCATAAATCCGTCCGAAGTGACGGCAGCGTAAAAAGAGCGCGAGTCAGCCGGATTCCCGTATACCGCGGCACCAGTCCAAGGAACAAAGGGTTCCTCTCCTCTCGAAAGAGAGCAACCTTCGCCTCCCGCACACAAGTGCAAAATCTCGCTCGACCCCCGGCACAAAGAAGACGCGGACGTTCCACCCGCGCGCGGGGCGACGCGCCGCTAAATTCGCCTCCCCCTCCGGTACTTTGATCCGCTGCGCTGCTGGCGCGCGGGGCGAACGTACCGCTACGCGCTTCCCCGTCGCGCCGCACTCTCCACCCTCGCCCCACTGTATCCTCTTTCCCCGGTTATACGCGTTTACCCTATCCGCTTACCAGTCGCCCTCTCCTCTCGCCGTCCCCTCGGCAGCCGATTTTCATCTCCTTTTTTTCTGCCGCTCCCGTGATTTCCGCGATTAACGCCGCTACGGTTAATGGCCCCTCCGCGCGCTCTTTGGAGCTCCGATTTTATTACCGACTTTCAACGGCGATTGAATTGTTGCGGATTTTTTTTACTGGTTCGAGTATGGATACTTTCTACGCTCGCGAGGAGTTTAATGAGGTATCGTAAAAGAGACATTGACTTTTGAGTCGTTTCAAAGCGGAGGGGGGTGTACAAGAGAATGAAGATTTTTTTCAGAATAAATTGGGTACAGTATTTCAAAATTATCTTACTCAGTTAGAGAAAAAGTCTTTGTAAAAGTTACTCGTATAAAGTTTAATATAGATATTCGACAAATTTTTCGATACTTCATGCGTAAAGTACGATTTTGCACACGTCTTTTTAAAATCAGCTGCGTAAAATCGCGCTTTTCACAAGTCAAATCGCAAAATACGATTCAGTCATGAGACAGATTTTAGTCTCTTGTAATCACTTTTTCATTAATTAATATTTTGCCGTTAAGTCAAACTAAAATTAAGTTGACACGATTAAAATTAATATTTATAGGAAATATTATATTTGTAGAAAATATTTATTACAAAAAAATTGAATAATTAATCGAAAATTATTGAAAACAAATACTCGAAATACTACACTAAAATATACAGACTACAGATGAAAATCGATTTTTCAATCTTACACAATCTCCAAACTCAACAACCTTCATCTAACTATAAACGTCTACATCACCCCGGCGGTAACCGTTCGCCCTCCGAAGCCCGAGCAAACGCCGCGCGCAACATTAGAGGGGGGAAGAAACCATCTCGCAAACGGGCGCACTTCAAATTTCAATTCTTCCCCTCCCCTCCCCCACCGGCAGCCAGTGCGTGTCCCTTTGTCTCGCCGCCGCGCGTTACATCCGTTCGGTCCCTCGACTTCACCGTCGCAAGGGTTGAAGACTCCTCTCTCTCTCTCTCTCTCTCTCTCTTTCTTTCCCTTCCGCCCGCGCGTTTGCGCACGCGGCAGTTCGCTCACCCCGCGGCGCGCCTCCCCGTGATGTATAAAGCGCGCCGTCGGCGGCCCTCGCTCGCCACTCTCCATTCGAAAATCGCGCCGTCCGGCTGTTTTGTAAACACACGGTGCTCTGCTGCGATCGTCGGGGCCGGCGGCGAGTGTCGACGACCCGGCGCTGACATGCGACGGGCCGCCAGCAGCGGGGGCCAGCACGATGTCGGCGGCGGGTCTGCTGCTACTGCGTATCGTCGCCGATTGCTTCCAGGGCTGGACGGCCGAGCCCCGGAAGGCACGCGACAAAGGTCCGATTCTTACTTTTTTGTGTAATTTACTTTCTTTATTTTTCTTTTTTTTTTTCTTTTTTTTGAGTTATTAGTATTTTCTTTTGTTGACGTGAGTAGAGGAAGTTGCCGAGGGGGTGACGTAGTTTGGGAGATTCCGTTCGCGATTTTCACTGGGTGACTTGAGGCGCGGAGTGCTAAAGTGGCGAGCGGGTATTTTCGAGCGGCGTAATTTGCGCGCGCGAGTCCGATGGAGAAGTGAGCAGCGGATACGTATCGGTCGGAAATAAAACTAAAGTTCTTGGATGGACTAGAATAGATTTTTTATTATCAAACAATAATCTGTTTTTTTAGGTTTCAAGGAAATTCTTCTATTGGAATTTTATTTTATTTATTAAACAAAATTTTAGACGGAAATAAAGAAACTCTTTGTTTCATCCGATTTTAAATACATTTAGACTCGCATTGGTAGCTTCCAATTCTGTAAAGACTTAATTACATTTCCTTCGGAGAAAATTTATGTTAGATTCTTTTTTAAATAATATAATTTAAGTGATTAATTTTAATTTTCAATGTTGTCTTGCATTATTTATATAAAAGAAAGTAAAATAATATTGAATAAATTTGTGTACTGCAACTAACATTCATTAGAAAGTTGTCGGACCATACCAGCACTTTTCTACTGAATTAAGAACAGCTATTCTTAAACATACTTTCCATATCTATTCGATTTACATTTATCTGTTAATTACTAAATCGAATAAATGTTATCAATTACTCTCACTTGTTTGTAAAAATAGTAGTGACCTGTTTCATAAAAATTGTAAAAATTATAATTTTTCTAAATATTTTTACAATGCTATGACGTAATTTTTATGAGATTATCCGTAAAATTTCTAGTGTGATACCGGTATGTCACGGTTCCTCGATATACGTTTTCCACATATATTTTCCGGCCAATCTCATCGTAAATTTCCTGCAAAATCTCCCCCAGCACACGGGCAACTCCATTTCGCAGTCCAGTTCCGCGAGGCGCGTACCCGTGGCCAAGTGCGCGCCGCGTCCAAGAGCACCAGCGGCAATTGGCCGCGCGCCTCCCGCACGTCAGGGAGATTCCGAAAGCCGCGTGCCGGATAATTTCGACAAAGGCGCGACCGCAAATAGACCGGTGTCCGCGGGGCACGAGAGCAGCCCGCGCGTAGTCTCACGCGGCACGCGACGCACGTGCGCCCATCGCACACCTCGCGGCGCGACCTTGCCGTTTCTTAACGGACGCCCTTGGGGCCCGCCGCGAGATCTCAGCCCGACGGAGCATTGATTTCTGGCCAATCCCGGCCCCGCGAGCTCGGAGCCAGAATTTTTCCTCCCCGCGCGCGCGTCAGCCGCGGCGAGCCAACCGGCATGCTCGGCGGATTCGCCCGGCCAAACTTGGGAAAACGACGCTCTCGGCTTTTTCTTCGGCGATGGTACTATTTTCATCTTTCTTTGTTCGAGAGGTATGACTGAAAGTGTACGGTCCATTATCTTTTGTTTCGGTTGATTCATTGAGGTCCGGTTATAATAGCAGTTTGTTAATTTAGTTAGTTTGCAAATGTGAGGACAAGGGGAGATACAATCTATCTTATTTATTATTTATTTTTATAATAAAAAACTGAGTATAATATTATTGATTATTTCTTGAAATTGACGTTAAGAATCAGTGTCAATCTTTCACATTTTTAATAAATTTTGTTCTCATTCGTTTGATGATTCACCTTTAAAAAAAACATACCATTGGAAAGCTATGTGTGAGTTAGTGCACTGCAAGTGCAGCTTTCCTCGTAAGACGTGCAAAGCTCGATATAAAAATACACAATTGAAGGATTACTCATTTTTTGTCATTACAGACGCGACTAAATTCTTATCATTTGAACCAGATATCACTAAAATTATAATGAATATAAATTGTAATTAATTTTATTTTAAAACAATTGCTCATTACTTAATTCTCCAATTTTATGTACCAAATGTGACACACTTTTCTCCAGTCTGACATTGAATGATGTAATCAGTCGAAATGCTTTAAAAAACATTCCGGACAAAGTTTTATTATTTAATTTGACGATAACGCGTACAAATTGCAAATCTCCAAGTGGCAATCAGCTGAGCTAATGTTTGCCCTTTTTTTTGCAGGAATGCACTGCCTAGGCGCCAGTACGGGCGGCCAGGGGAGCCCTGGCAATCGTGGAGCTGTCCTCAATTTGGTCCGAGCCCTCGGAGTCCTCGTTTGTGAAGGTAGAATCCAGGGTGGCCCTCGCGGCTACAAGGAAGGCACCCACTGTGTGCCGACCCTCCAGTCCGCACCCACCAATCACGTTTGCGACAAGGACAATTACTTGGTAAGTTCGTTGCTCAATCTTTTGCTCGAGCATCGGTAGCAACTTTTTATTACTTTCTTAAATTAATAATATAAGGTAGAAGTAAAAGTAAAAAGTAAAAATTACGAAGTAAAAAGTTGATTGATTTGATCCCCTTTCTTTTAAGCGTTTTAAAAGAAACTACCGCAATACTTCCAATAATGCCATAGTCAGTTATACAAACATGAAAATATAGACCACAGTAATTTTTAGTACAACCTGTTTCTGTGTGTAGTTTTTTAAAAATGTTTGATTTCTTCAATTATTGACACTAATAAATTTGAATTTTTTATCGCACGTAATAATCATTGGTGCCTTTATACGTAATAATGCGTTTGGAGAACAGTTGAGTTCTTGCTGAAAATTGTTGTATATTTACTTAAGAGATAATAGATAAGATACAGCGTGTATTAAACTGTTCTTTATTTACATCAACGATAAATCTTCTTGTTTATCGTAAATTACCGTACTTATAATGTTACTCTATTAATATTTTTGATAAAATGAAAGGTTAGTTACACGATAAATATAGTACGATAAGTAAAGAGTTTTCTAAGTTCATTCGGAATTAAATCGGTCGTATAAGCCTTTAATCGAGTTAAAGTGAAACTGAATATATTTTAATAAAAATTAACATGTCATCAAGACAGTCAATTATTGTTTATTTTTTCAAATCAACTGTTTTCCAACCATCGGATACAAATGCAAGCGCATGAATGAAAAATAGGTCATAAATCTACATCTCATTTCAATAAATTAATGACCTTCATACACTCAACTCGAATTTTCCTTTTCTTCATCTTAATTACTGCAACCTACTTCGATGCTTCGTCGTGCGATAGAAAGCGAAAGAAATTTAGTTTAAGTTTCTTATCTTACTTATATAAGTACAATCGCTGATAGATAAGTGAAACTTATTTAATAACGATGAACTTTCGTCGCAAGAAAATTTTCCTCGGAGCCATTTTGCTCCGCGAGATATCGCTTTGCTACTGAAATGAATTCCCGAGCGACTGGTCTAAAATTTAAATTACCCCGCGTGAGATCCGCGCGAAACTGTCGTACCTGCAACAAATACAAAATAAACTCTCACACCGTAAATGATAAAAAGAAGGAAAGATATTACATATTAAAGTATACTGATAACACTGAAAATTTAAATTTGAGAAATTATCATTTCTATAGATTTAGCTGACAACCACAGATGTGTACAAAACGTCAAGACATATTTTTAATAACTAAAAAAAAATGAAAATAAATAATTAAATAAAACCCTCTCGTCTCGACAGTGCTGCAGATACCTCGTTCTGGTCCGCGAGATAACGGAACGCGTCGCCAGCAGCTCGTTCCTCTGCGTGGAGGTCGTCCTCTGCAGCGACTGCCCCTGCGGCCTGATCAAGTCCAAGAGCAAGCACCGCGTCAGCGCTCCGCCAATTCCATCATGGCGCCAGCACACCTCGGAGATGCTCTTGGAGTACTGGTGCGTCGGCATCGTACCAAGCAAGTGAGTGTTTCCGAGAGGTCGTCGCTTCACTACGTCATCACTTATCGTAATCTTTGATATGGCACTAGGGCAGTCAATTTTAACAAATTAAAATATGCTCTTTGTGATGATTCTATACAAAAATTTGCTGCTGACTCTATTTGTATTTAAGAAAATGCACATTACACTTTACAGTTTTATTTCATTTATTTTCGTTATCTTTACTTTGTTCAGTAGATTGATTTTGTAACATAAAAGTTTAACCGTGTTTTTTTAGAAGCGTTTTTTTATTCAAATTAAGTATGCTGGGTTTGTTGTTAATTATCATACACTTTGAGTCTAGAATATCTGGAATTAGTAAAACAGGATGTTTAAAATGAATTTAAACCATTTATCTGCTTTATATAACGCTGACATATAATTATGAAGTGGTAAATTATTATGTTACACCAAAAGGAAAGAACAAAAAAGTGATAATGAAGCAGAATATCAGTTTCGGTAAATTAGAAAATCTCAGTGCTTACAATTTTACGCGTAAAATCTCTCTAAAATAACGCAGTGTATACCTTACTTTCGATCGAATTAAAAACCGGCCGTCGTCTTATGCAAGAAACGCATTAACGATCGCGAAATTGACGTTTATCCATCACGGTCTTAAGGATAGAAAGCAATACACCGGAGCTCGCTCACGGCCTGCTATTAAAACCGTGAGCACGCGTCAAAATTGCTTGTGTACAATTTGAATATAAGAAACGCTTCGGAGCAGGAAACGCTTATGGAGAATTTTAAGTAATTATGTAAAAGCGGGGTCCGCATCGAGAGACTCTCCTCCGTGAGGAAGTAGTACGGCCGCGTAACGACTGACGAACGGGGGAAAAAAAATTCAATTTTTTATGTAATTGTTCCGTCGATAATGAGTACCTTTCGCATTCTCTTTAACGGGACGTGAAAGTTGCGTGAAAGTCGCCTCTCGCGCTGGTATCGCGCAAGGAATCCGTTCGTTTCTTTTATTTACATTATCGTCTTCTTCCTTTTTTTTACAAATAGAATATAAAAAAATAAACGACATGTATTTTTTCTTTTTACAATTTCACGTTATAACTATATCTATATAACTACTAAGACGTGATATCCCTATTTTACCAATCCCTATTCATTTTCTATCCCAATTTATTTTCTATTTCAACGTTCGGCATTAACAGCAGCAGATGATGCGCGCAAAATTCTGCCTTCTCGTATTATAAAAGCTCGAGCGGAGCAGCGTCGTAAAATTAACTTGACGAAATGCAGCCCACGAGGAACGGTTTCAAGCTCCGCAGTTCGATGACGCGTCGAAAAACAGGTTCCGCGTAACGCGCGCACGCGTCTCCTCATAATCACTTGTTACCCTCTTTATCTTCCGCGAGATAACGCGTAATTTCTACGCGCGTACATAGGGAGCGGGCGAAAAGAAAAGGAGCCGATAAAGCGATGACCTTTGGCGCGAGAGTAAAAGTGAGAGGGGGCGAAGGAGGAGGGGAAAGAGACGGACGAGGATAATAATGCCGGGGGATTGACCTGTGTGCGCAGGAGCCCAGAAACGATGAACTCCCAAGGACTTTACCAGGCGGTGCGCTCGCGGCTGCACTTCAGCCAGGTGGCGGCGTGGTGGTCGAGGACCAACGGGGCGACGCCAAGCTACGTCGCCACGAGGATCGTCGAACACGTACCCGGCGAGGAGCACCTGCGGAGGTTCCGCGAGGCACCCGTTGAACACACCTTCCCGCTCGCTGGCCTCGGCGATGGCATCTCTGTCAAGGTGAGTGCACTCATTGTTGTGGGACCGACCAGACGATTCGATCTTGATTATAGAGATGACGATGGTCAAAAGTTTATCTTCATACGTTAACTAGTATTGCATCATTTCGTATGAATGTGTACAAAAAAATTATATTTTAATTTTTTTGTACACATTCATACGAAATGATGCAATACGATTAACAAAAGTTTAATCGATTATCAAAAAAATTGTTTTGTAATTGAAATAAATAGTAAATAAACAAGTATTTGAAATTACTTCCTTCGCATCTTTAAGGGCAAAAGGTGATAGTCCACCTTTAATTATGAGTGTATAAAGCAAAAAAGAAAACATCGAGTTACGCGGTGACCAACAAAAGTAAAAGCAAAAACAAAAAACTAACAGAATCCATTTTTTATAGGTCACAATGTGGGCTCTGCCAAGAATGGAGGACATCCCCTGCCTGCAGTGTCCTCTGCACCCGGTGGCACCGACGACCGAGTGCCCCGGCGAGACTGCGCTGGACGGCTGCGCCCGCGCCAGCACGCCCACTGCCGGCGGCGTCGCGCCCCTCGCCAACCCCGTGTCCAGCCTCGGTAAATTCACGAAACACCAGCACCACCACGCCGCACCATCATCACCCGCGCCATTCTCATCCGGCAAACCTGCAGCCTCGCCGCCGGACCACGAGAGCGCCAGCTTCGTCTATTACATGAGTTCTTTTCGCTCGACAGCCCTGCTGGACGACCGGCTGCAGATCGACTGCGACAAGCCGGGCAAGCACCACTGCCCCTGCGCCGAGGACGAGGAGGATGAGCTGGTGGCCGCCGCGCCGGCGAGCCTGCCGCCGCCCCTGCGGCCGAACGGCGAGCGCAAGCGCCGGCGCTCGCTGCCCTGCCGGCCGCCCGAGCCCGCGGCCCCCGACCCACCCGAGACCGCCGCGTCGGGCGGCCTGCCGGCCCTCGAGGAGGCCGTGAGCGCCGGGCCCACTACCGCCGGGCCCGACCTCGACGGCCTCGAGCGCAGCTTCCGCACCCAGCTGAGCATCGACGAGCGCCGCGACTGCGGCCACGAGAAGCGCTACAAGCGCTCGACGGAGCCCGGCCCCGTGGCCGATCCCCAGCCCGCGCCGCTGCAGCAACAGCCGCAGCCGCAGCTGCTCGTCGGGCCCTGGCTGTCCTACAGCGCGGACGGCACCGCGCAGAGCTCCGGCCACGTGGTGGTGAACCCGCTCTGCGCCGAGGAGCAGCAGCCGCCGAGAAAGGTAAAGCCCGCGGCGACGGCCCACCTGAACCAGCTCATGTCCAAGCTCTCCTTCTCACAGGAGAGAGAGGCGGGCAAGACCGAGCAGGCCGGCATCCTCGACTGGATAACACGGGTGCCCGCCCGGGTGCTGGGCGCGGGCGACGCCGGCACCACGACCACCGTGGCCCCGGCAGCGACCGCCACCAACAAGACTGCCGCCAACGCCGCGTCGCAGCGCACTAATTGCGAGCTGAAGATGCGCAACTGCAACCTGGAGCTGAGTCCGCGGGAGTTCGACGAGGTGCTGGCGGTGCTGAGGTCGAGGACGCCGCTGAGCCGCCGGCGCGCTCAGGGGCTGCGCACGGCTAAGCGCCGCGAGAAGTACGACCGGCTGATCAACGAGGCGCAGTCGCCGAAGACGCCCGAGGGCCCGGGGGCCTCTACCAAGGCCGACGTCCTGCTGGGCGCCATCCTCCGGAGCACGAGCAAGGAAAACACCGCGAGGAAGGAGGCGAACGGCAAACCCGCTGATGTGGAGGAGACGCCGGAGGCTGGTGCGGAGGGCGACGCGGCCGCTGCGGAGTCAACGCTGCCGACTTCCCTGAACAACTTGAACAAGCGGCTGTCGCAGTTGAAGCAGCTGCTGAAGCGCGCGCAGGACAAACTGGCGACGCCGGAGGAGGCCGAGGGGCCGCGCGAGGCCCGCGTCAAGCGGCGCATTGACTTCTCCGAGAATCGGGAGAAGGGGGAGGGAGAGGCCGAGCTCGAGGACGAAGGCCGCGATTTCACCGCGGGTACCAGTGCGAGGGACGACTCGATATCGTCGTCTCAACGCGAAGGACCGACCGAGGAGAGCAAGCGCAAGTCACCCCGCGGCAAACGCGATCTGTCGCCGATCTGGGTGAATCACAACAACAACAACGTCACAGGCGTCAAGGGCCACGAGGGCTGTCAGAAGAGCGAAGCGGAGCTGGCAGCCGAGGCGTACGATCGGACGCTCGTGCCCTCGGCCAAGGATCAGGAGCGATTCCGGAGGTCGCTGGAGAACGCGGCCTCCATGGTCTTTCACAGCAGGACCGGACTGCCGCTGACGTCCAGTCCGGCGCCGCTCAGGCGAGGTAGCTGCTGCTTTGACTTCGACAGCAGCCTCAACAGTGTGTCATCGAAACGGAGGTGAGCTTTCTTAGCATTTTGAGAAATAAGCGAGTGGTCAGCTGTTCTACAAATCAAAGGTCTTTCGCATGCACATTCAATAGAAGATTTGAAGAATAAGTGACTATTCGCTTTTCTGAAATGAATTTTCGAATACTCATTCGTAGATATGCTTACGGTAAAGATTTTATTTAAACGAGACACTTCTTTTTATAGTGCACTATTTGAACTGAACACTCCGCCGAGTCCTGGCGCTGTATCGCTCGAGGAGGGTGATCGAGAAACGGAGAACGCTTGTGATATCGAAGAGGTTACGAGGAGGCGATCCAACTCTCGCAATAGACCACAGAGTCACGCGCTTCTGGGAAGTTTCGAGGAGTCCGCGCTCAACGGTAGATTAGAACCAGTTTCAACAGTTCACGGATTCACTGCTGAAATTGGCGCCAGTGGATCCTTTTGTCCGAAACATCGAAAACTTCCAGTCACCGTATTTTTTTATACGCTTGGAGATAATGACAAAGTTTCCTCTCCATATCTTGTAAGTCGACATTTCCTGAAAAGATTTTCAATTGAAAATTAACTTTCAAGTTGGAAGAAATATTAATGAACAAATTTGTTGAAGGCTCACATAAATCTAGGTAAAAAGGGATACCAAGTACCGAGGATGGGAACGATTCAAGTGACTCTCTTGAATCCCTTAGGCACTGTCGTCAAAATGTTCGTTGTACTTTATGACCTCAGTGACATGCCAGCAAGATCTCATACCTTTTTGCGTCAGCGAACTCTGCGCGATAAAACATTACGCTACCTCATTCATCTTAGGTAGGTGATGTTTTAATATAAAAAGAACTACAATAAAAATTATCTTATACCAAAGATTACAGAATAGTAAAAATAATACTAGTGCAGGAAAATTTTTGTGTCTAAAAATAAACCGAATTTTTCCATTTGCAGATTTATGTCTGGCAAGTCCGGACGTATTTATTTGCATACTGATGTAAGAATGATCATCTGTCGTAAATCAGATGTAGACACAGCATCAGACTTCGGTTCGGAGCCGCCAAAGGAGCTACGCAGCTACATTCACGGTCCCACAAATCCAAAATTTTCACCAAGGTGCTGAGCCATGTGGCTCTTCCCGTGGAGTTGCTGTCAACCGCCGCAGCCGCCGAGTCCTCAACCCGTCTTCGTGTAAAGACGCAACTCGTTCGATCGTATCGATTGGAGAGTTAATCGAAAGTTTCAGTACGTCCACGGGCTTTCGGAGGGTGTTGAAGCGACCAAATGCGGTTTCCAGTATACTGAAGGGGAACGAAATGAAAATCAGAATTGTAAATCATACTTTTCCTTTCGATCGCCTAACTATGTTTTCTTTCGTTATATAGTTTTGTAAATCGACAAAAAATTTTAAATTTGTCTCATCAGTGCGTTGATTGTTTTTTTTATCGTGTTACGACTGTCAATTTGGACAGTAATTCGTTTGAAAATCGACACTAAAAGTCTTTCGTTCGTCGTTTTAGCGCTTAATTATTAATTGTGATTAATTTACTTTAAGATTCCGGATCTTCAACGATCAAAAAGAAGTGGATAAATTTTTTGCGCTGTGCAATCCAAAATTTGAGAAAAGAAATAAATTCAAAGTTTCCTACTATTGGCCAGAGACTGTTAAAAGCTTTAATTATTCAAAAGTGTCTTGAACAATGTGCTCGTGATTTTGCCAGATGCTATAAAGGAAGTAGTAAAGGCCATTTTTCTCAACTCTCTGTACATACATATAGTCGTCTATTAAAGTCATCCAGAGAATATTTTACGTGGGATGATACTGCCATGTATGTAGCACCCTGCTGTATAATTAAAAAAGTGATATATTAGGAAGGAGAAATGATTGATTGGATCGTTCGTTGAATCTCCGAATACGGTATTTCTATAATAATGGACAATAAGATAATATCCAACACATCTTAACTAAAATTAAATTATAGGCGTATCTGCTTTTTGAGAACAACGATCGATGCGTTTGTTTCTAACTTCCACGAAGAAAAAAAACAGATTATTTACATGTATAAAAAAGAACACAATTTTGTGTCCATAGCACTGTGATGAATATATTAATATAGATACGAAATATCTGTTAAAGAGTAACTATTTGCGTAAGTAGGTATACAATTTAGTATAATTATTAATATTCTACTAATGTCGAACGAGAAAAAAACGTAACTATGCATATATCGACCGAATCTGTAGTGGCGAAATAAATCGCCTTACGTCGTTATTTTCGTAATTCGAGATGCTTATTTTTTTGTAGAAAAATAAACGATTTCTCAGCGATACAAGAGAAAGAAAGCGAAAAAATATATAAAGAAATATAAAATCAAAACTCGCTTATCGAAGCGTTCTGCGTACCCGCTAACAAAAGAAATGAAAACAAAGAAAACGTTCCTGTTTTTGCTTATAAAAATATCTCTGAAATTTGGTTTGCCCTGTAATTTTCCACATTTTCTTTAATCACTTAATTTCTTGAAGATCTATTTATTTCTAAAAATGTATAATTTATCAAAAATTTATAATAAGTCCAAATGTATATTTTTTTTAACATTTTATAAATTGATATAAAAATTTATTTGTGATTCCATAATAGTTATTTATTAGAGATTATTTTTGCAAAAGTTTGTGGGACAAATATTTTTAAAAAAATATATCGATAATTTATATAATTTTTGGAATTGGAAATAAATTTTAAATAAACAATAAAAGTTTTTATAAATATTTCAAAGATTTTTTTAATAAATTTTCTTCCTTTTTCCTATTATACTCAGAGGTATTTTTTTACTATCATGGCAGCTCTTACAACCGTCTTTGATCGTCCTCTGTATTTAAAATGAAACAAATCTGTAATTATTCAAACAGGCCAAGTTCCATTAATTAAATTAATTGACAGGATAAGTAATAAATTTGTAAAATAATGGCAATAGCGAACTAAAACGCAAAACTGTTCTTTGTAAATGAAATTTGAGCCATTTGCAATGAATGGCAATAATGCAAGCAAAGAATGAAACATTGTTTAATACATGAATTAATGGCGAAAAATGTGATTAAATAGACGAAACTCATTTAAGAGTTTTATTCGTGATTTGAGTAGGATATAAATAGAAGGAAATTTGTAGATTATTTAATCACTGCCATGCTGTACATACATTCAATCATATGCAAATTCATATCTAGGTTTTCAAAACCTACCAATGCATTTGCGTATGTTGTACACACTCATACTTTCTTTTAGGGTAGTTAAAAAAATTCAAGATTAAAAAACTCTAGTGTTTATGGTGTGTCAATAAAAAATTCAGATAAATAATTGAAAAAACTAATAATCTTCGAATAACGAAAAATTACATTACAATTGCGATAATAATTTGCAATACCAAAATCTGTCGTTCGTCACGAGGATCTACGAAGAAATATTATAAAATAATTTTAAAGATATATTTTTCTTTCGGTAATTAATAAGAAGCTCCACATAGTCAATTTCAATTAACCAAGCTAGATGCCTATTTATAAGTTAAAAAATATATTATTTTATAAACAAACTTGTTATCGCGAATTTTTATTAATTTAAGCGCAAACGTAGCTACAGGTGAAATTGATTGTAAGATGAAGGAATATAACCGGATGTAATAAAGATGATTTAAATATGGTATTTGACAATATTGATTATCCATATTGTATATTTTATTTTTAGTCAGTTTTTATTTTTAAATCTTTTTTTGTATATTTTGATGTATTAAATTATTATGTTTTATATGGCCAGTAAAAGATTGAAATGTAGTAAAAAGGTAAATAATTTCTTGTGAAAAAGGTAAATTAATAATCAGTTATGTCGGCACTAAAATTGTTTTTAATTATATATTGATTGGATAAGACAATACAATTTAATATTATTAACTACAAATTATAAATATAAATAGATTACGGGATACTATTATTGTAAAATCAAGAACTGATAATTACTTAATTTATTTTTTTTAATAGCAAATAATTCGTTGAAATCATAATTTTACATACTTATACACGAGACATTACATATTTTATGTACATTATAAAACATTAGAGCGCACAGCACTTTTTTCAGAAAAGATAAAGCTAAATAAAGCTAAATCATTGTACACTCAGAAATTCATAGCGCAGTTGGTTTTTAGGAACAGATCTATTTGATTTGTGAAACGTTACTTCATGATGCATAAATTCATGATTAATAGAAAATGTAAAAAAATGTTATGGTAGCGCTTATCCACAAATCTTCACAAATTTTCATCTCCTTCTAAAAACTTGCCTCTGATATCGGTAATACAAAATATTATGCTCAGTACTATCAGAAATATATACTTTATCTTAATACGCTAAAATCATTCCAAATGACCGCTTCCAGAGCGAACTTTTTCTTAACTCTAAAACTGTTGCACTTAAATATTTTTATCAAAAGTGTCTTGTTTCGATTGTTCTATTGATTAAATGTGAAAATATAATTGAAATAAAAATAACTTATAATAACTAGAAAAAAAACTGAAAATTTGTGCATTATATTGTATCAGTGTGCAGCTTAACTCAACTATCAAGTGTGTACATATTATTTATCTCTAATTTCCTAGGGTCAAACATTTTATATCGAAGTGTTTTCAACGTTATTTCTATAGATGACAGTAATTAGAATATTAATTTTATTCATGAATTTTTATTCGATGTTAAAATTTATGGTTTATGGTTATCCAAAATAAAAAAAAAGAACTGATGTATAAACAGGCTAGACAGGCAGCTAAAAATCACTAATATAATGCTATACATTAATAAGTATAGCAAATATCCAACATAAATTAACATTTTATGATCACAGATAGCGATTTGTATCTATTTTTCTATAAAACACCGCTCAAACATAATTTTTTTATAATTTTTCTTTAAAAAAAAAACTTAGTACGACTTAAAATTATTGCATTGTTTCGTAATATTCGTCGAATTTTGACAACATAACATATTTAAAATAATTTTCAATATATTCACACGTGTAGTGATATGTCCGTATGTTAAAAATAAAAAGTTAGACTTTTTTTTGTATATTTAAATGCCTTTTCCCGAAGTTCGAAATAAATCTTAAGTCAGGAAAATGATTAGTGGCATTATTTGACTGTTAAATTAAAATTAGAAAGAATATATAAAAAATGTAAATACAATAAAATAAATACGCTTAAGTCAGTCTAGTGATTCTGGATCGACAACTAATTTAATGTCGCTCTGCTAGCAACCGCTAGCCTGCAATCCACTGGGAAGCCTGTGCCCATTATTGTGGCTCATGGACATCTGTCTAGTTGCCATGCTGTTACCGCATTGACTGCTCCAATCAGCAGTGGGCACAGGAGTTCTGTAGAATTTTGTCGAGGTCTTGTTGAAAATTGGTAGCAATTCATTAGCTTCATTCGTTAATGCCTGCAATTAGACAAGTGATATTTTTTTAAATATTTGAAGGACACTTCTATTCAGTAAGTTGCTCAATTTTTTTAGTTTAGCATTAAAAATATTCGAGAAATATATATTTTTATGCTCAACAAAATTTATTTTTACAGCTTTTCAGATTATTCAATATAGACTTATAAGGCTGATCTAAATTCAATCTAATCATCAATCCTATTTTTAACAGTATTAAATTTGTGAGGATCAAACAGGCCAATAAAAGTGACCATGAAAATTTGGCAAATTTATACAAAGTTATAATAATCTCAAACGTACAACTAGTTTTGAATTTTCTATCAAAAAAATGGTCTGCTTCAAAACTTAGTTACTTTTTAATTAAAGTGTCTTTTTAACTAATTAACAATTTTTTACCTTCAAATAAATAATTGCGTCAGTTCCATATCCTTCGCAGCTTAGTAAAACGAGATCACCGTGGAAGTAACGCGCATATAAACGGGACAATGGAAGACCGTAACCGTATCCGGCAAGCGGAACGGTGTGAGCATCTGACTTGCTGGGTTGAGGAGCTGTACTGTACATATACTTGAATAAATTATCGATTTGCGATCTAGCGATGCCACCACCTCGATCGGACATCTGAAAAATTAATGAAAATGCCATTACAGTTGCTGTCAACGTCAAAATTGAAATTTGAGTCGGTCGAAACGCACTTTTACGCATATGTCCTCTTTTCCTCGCACGACCGTGACCTCCAGGGCCGGGTAATTGTCGGCATCGGAACCGCAATGCTCCATCACGGCTCTCATGCTGTTCTTGAAGAGTTCGAAGAGCATGTGGTACAAGTGACTCGGCACGTAAACTATCTTGATTTCGTTTCCACGCTCCAGTTCTGGAAAAACAAACCCAGACGAAAGTTACATTAGGCATTCTAATCAGCATCGAGTATTCGCTTGATAAAGAGGAATGAAAGATTTGAGTTTACGAATAAAAAATTACCAAACTAAACGAAAACAGTCGTAGTTTTGAAGTTCAATTTAATCAACTACTTACAAGGAATACTCTTACTAATCAACTTTTAGCAAACTTGCCATTATGCTGCTTAACTACGAGATCGGGACTAGCCATGTAGTACTGGTCGCATAAAAAGCGCGCGTTCTCGTAAGCGTCTCTCACGACGCTGATTACATCGCAGTAGGGATCGATGCAGCCGATGTGTCTGTTGTGACCGTTCAATACGCCTCCGCCAAATAGAAGAGCTGAAAGACAAAGAAAAATTTCAGTTATATCGTCTTTTTGCAACAATTGCCTTCTTTTTGCATATTTTTTAAAATGCCATTTGTCTACTCGGAAATAAAAGTTTGCCAAGAAATACATAATAATGTCTATTATACAACTATATACTCTGAATAAAAATAAATGGATAAAATTAGATTAGGAAGTGTACAATTTAAATAGAAATGTTAACAATCGACTAAAATTAAACAGATTTGACGCAAAGCTTCTGTCGATAACGCGCTTATTTAATAATCTACTTCATTTTAATATTAGCTCTTTCTTCTGATAATTCGCAAGTACCACTTCAATTTAGATGACAAATTATGTTAAATGTGTGTAAAAATAGTACAATATCAAAGTTAAGTTTATTTAATTAAATTAAATAGATATATATCAATGTATTATCAATGATACGTAAATGAATACAGTATGTATGTTAGATGAAAAGGATAAATACCCCCGAATATGTTAGAGATTCCATCTTGAAAAATGTAAGAATTTGAAAAAAAGGGAGCATAAAATGAATAAGGCCTTGACTTCCCTGTATCAATTTGAGGACCCCAGCATTTTACTTTATAAAGTGTAATCTTTTTTATTTACTCAAGGGCATTTAACACTTATGCTTTATACACTGCATACACGTGTCTATAATGAAAGTAAAAGTATTTTACACCTAAAAAAATCTGATGTATTAATAAAATCGTAAAAATTGCGAGCGTAAGTCGCAACAAGTGTAAACTAATAGAAAATGGTTTGACGCACATTCTCGATACACCAAGTTCTGTTTACTCACTGTGTTGATTAATCAGCATTCTTATCGAGATGCGAGACATATAGAATCTGTCGAGGAAATATTGGATGCTGTTCTCCGTCTGGGCGTCCACGTCGTGAGATTCTTTTAATTCCAGAACACCCTGAGCCATCGTTTGGACAACATCGGTATGTCTATTTCTAATCTTGACTAGAGCTTGACAAAATCTAGAACGAAATAAATTCTGTATTATTGTTGTTGTTGTGTTGTTTATTATTAGAAATAGAGAATAATCTTTGCGTTGTATACACAAGAAACATTCTTTTTTTTTCAGTTATCTTATATTCCGATTACCAAATATTTTTATCTCTCGTTTTTTACGAAAAAATGTTTATTGCAAAATTAGTAGCAAGATGTAAACTAAATGTACAAAGTAAAGCTTTTCTTTAGGTTGTATTATGGTTTGACATACCGCGTAAAGCATTACTATACTTATTTGTTGAAGCGTTCGAACATAATTATTTTACCCTGCACTTTATACATCATTATGTAGCTTTCAATACCTACTAACCACTTGTTCATAACTTATTTAACGGTTTAATACATTTCTGAATACATACTAAAATATGAATCAATTTTAAACAAGCATTAAGTTTGATAAATTTTTCACACGACTTGTTAAAAAATAAAACAAATTAATTATGTAATCTATTACCTAATAACGTGACAAAAGTTACTCAAGAAAAAATATCTAAGAAATACGCAATAAATAAAATATATTCATTGAATATAAAGTGTAACAAAAAAGAATAAAGGAAAAAAATTGTATGAACGTAAAAGTATAATGATGTTTACCTATCCAAAGTATTATCGTTAACGTCAGCCTTCTCAAAATGAATGATTTCCTCGAACGAGGTGACGTATAAATTATTTACAATCCCGACGCTTGGCATCCGCAGGAGATTGTCCGGCAGAAGGTGAATCTCCTTCATGATGTTAGCCAGGCGGACCGGAAGTTCCTTCCGCAAGAAAATGAACGACTTTCTCTCGCACGCACTAAGTCCTGAAAAAAGAAAAAACACCTCCAATTAGTCTACGTGCGAATAACGATGTAACACTCGTGCGGATATTATGGATTTTTTCATAAAAAAAAGGTTTAAAAAAATTGCGGAATGCTAAATATAGCGGAATGAAAACAATAGGCGCAGCGTTTAACGAGTTTAAAACTTTAAAAAGTCGATAGTATCGGGTATACTATAAAAATATGAAAAATATTTTTTTTTAAATAGTTTTATCGTTGTATAAATCACACGCAAGACTAAAATTGCGTGGTCAGAAACTCGAGATCTTTCTGCGCAAAATGTAGTGGTCTGAAAATGTGAAAAAATTCCTCGATTACTGTTAGGTTACATAACACCATATAAATGATCAAGTAGGACTATTTTTTGTACTCAATTACTATTAATTGCATTACATTTTTTGTTATTATTCGAATTTCATAAGACTATCATGTGAAACTTTTTAAATGTCTAATGCACATAATCACGTTATTCAATCAAGTTATAAAAATGTAATAGCTTTGTAACACGAATGCTTAGAATGATATGTAAATAATAATTTACAGGGCCACTATAAATAAAATAGAACTGATTTTTTAAAGTGTTTTTCAATGTCACGTCCAATTATGGATTATTATATTTTAAGCTGGTTTACGTGTTTCACGCAAAAATGAAGAAAATACACAAAAAAGTGTGTTTGTTAAATTAAATGAACGTAAAATACAGAGTGCACAAATTGATTGCTTTTTTATCGATTTTGTTAAGCAACGTTTTGCCACTTTGCAGTAGGATACTTATCGATAGTTAAACATTATCTATTAATAAACTATTGCAATTTTTCATAGCGAATTGTTCGTAGTTGAAACTGCGAGAAAACAAAAATATTTTCAGTCGATTTACTTAAGGAGGCAATCAACCCAGTGATGCAGCATGAGTTGAATAAAGTTTTATCAATAAAAGCTGATTTCGAAACAGTTAGTTATAAATATTAAATTGTAAGCAAGATAGTAATAATCTGTCGAAAAGCGTAAGAATTTTTGCTACGTCTTTTTGTCTCTGGACACTGACAAAAATATTATATCAATATTACACAGAAGAATTTCGTACGTGATATATATCTTTTTAATATCGAGTGTTTTTAATTAATCGGGCTTATTACTTTATCGATGCCATTGCTATTAATCATTTTTTATGATATTATCGATATGTTTTGTATCTTCAAAATGCAAGCTTCGATTTTTTTTATCTTTATTTGTATTTTACAAAAATAGATAATAATTCTCGAAAGCCGACGTTACGTAAGGGACATTTTACACTGAGCAATCTAACTGTCCTGTTGAGTGCCGCTTAATTAAGGCCAGTGAATGACCGAATCATGCGAGTCATTTGCTCATAAAGCTTGCAGAATTTCAAACGACATTATTCTACTTGAGCATTTGTGTTGCAATTTCATAATTTTTAAAGTACGAAAATACAATATTCAATACAAAATTAGTAATCTTTAAAAAAATCATCATTCCCGCGAAAAAGGATATACTGTTCGATAACAACTGATTGTTAACCACCCAGAAGCAAGCGTAAAAGTCAAACGGCATGATTGAACCGTCCTTCGTTCTAATCGATTTTCCCACCCTAATAATAACCTATTTCGCGCTAAATAGAAGCTAATCGAAGTGCCGCACGCGAAAAAAGTAAAAAAATGCAAACTCAATAGATGCGACTCTAGAACAGTCCTCCCATTATCGGCCCGTCTTCGTTAACAACGACGCAGGCAGGGCATCGGACAGGCGGGAGATACGTAGGGGAATCCCGGAGACCTTATTTCGTTCATACCTCGTTTCCGCTGAAAATTGAAATCGGCGTAAAACGCATCGGGTAAATCGCGTCAGCCCCCGCGCAGATGGGTTCTCATCGTCGCTCAGCCGAAAGAGTTAAGGGCGGCTGTAGTAGTGATCAACTTGAAAATTGTAATTTAAAATTATCATGACATTTAGGTTTTTTTTTAAATTTAAATCTAACTTTGAAATTAAATAAACCGTGAAATCACCGCGCTTGTTCCATTTTGCGAAATATATTGAACGGAACTCAATTTTTCAGTATAAAATAAATCTGAAGAAAATCGATGAAGTGGACAAGATTCTAAAGGGCACCGGCGCGGTGTTATCTCCCGGATGCAGGCACAATCGGCGCGGAAAAAATCGCGAGTAGGTGCAGCGTAGCGAGAGGGTATATCGGTCCGCGCCTTCGAGAGGGCCGATTGTGTGTCAAGGGGAGATACGCGATATAGCCGAACACACCTGATGGGGAAAGGCTGATGAAAAGCCGATCGCTCGTAATTAATACGCCTCGGGTGGGTAGAACCGCCAGGCTATACTGTAACTGTTACCGAGCCTCTTCGGTTTACTCGCGGGGAACTTTTTTTCATTTTTGTTAAGAAGATTAGATGCAAGAAGGCCGATAGTTTAATCAGAAGGTTGCGCGGCGACAACAGGAAGCAGACGGTGAGCACCTTTTTTTTCTTCTTCATTAGCATAAAGAGCACGCTGCTGTGGTATCGTGCAGACGGGAAGAATTTTCTAGTAAAAATTACGATGTGGCTAGTAATAGTGGGATCAAGTGATTCCAATTATTTCCTTTATAAAAGCTCGCGGTGATTTTTACGTAAAATCATTTGTGTTTATTTTTAAAAGTTTTTTCCGAAATTTTGTTTAAAATTACTATAAGTAGAACGTTTAATATTTAAGTAATAAATATAAATTATTATTAAGTATAAGTATTAATTAATTAATTGTTTAATTTTACATCTTTTAAGTTTAATAGTATATAGAGAGAGATAAAAAAAAAACATTTTAAAGTCGATAATCCAATTCGAAGCGTGAATTAATTATATACTGAAAAACAAAGTAACAGTTTAGAATTTTATGAGAATCGGGGAAATTCGTGAATCACCACCGAGATACACATTTTTTGTCTCGGCTCATTCTTTTCATTTACGTAAGCATCGACACTAAACAAAAGAAATTGTACTTTGATTCTTTATTGTTTACCATCTGAAACTGGAACTGATTTAGTAAATTAGTGCGACAAATAAAAATTCGAGCAAAACATCCTGCGATAATTTTTTTTTAATTCAAGAACAATAAAATGAATCATCCATATTTACAAATCAAATATGCTTTTTACCATCAAAATGAACAGTGAATACAAAAAGTGTAATCTCTAAACATTTCGCTTATTATATTATATTCGCTTATTATAGTATATATATCAACATGTTAAATATTGCACGTTTAAATCTAAGAATGGCAAGTAAAGAAAATGTCTATATTTGGAAATGCAATCAGAAATGGTCAAAGACGCAAGTGCAGTTATAAAAAGACGATCTAAATTTTATGCGATATCTGTTTGGGATCAACATATGCGCCGATGACGGAGAGAGCCAGGGAAAGGCTGGATACAAAGCGGTATATGTAGTTTTACTTCCTGCCGACAAAAATAAATCTTGTACACATATAAGAACTTGCGTATACATTTTACGTATGCTTCAAAATAACTTGGACCGACGGTATAAGTTCAAATCATACTCGTTAAAAATAAAATTAATGTCAAAATAGAATACTCGGCCGAAAAATGCGATACAATCTGATCTTCCAAATCAAATTGAATCTTGAGATTTAATAAATGATCTTTAGTAAAAATTAGCACACAGTGTTGTAAAAGTGCAAACGGCTCGTAATTTTTACAAAACTGTAAAGTAATTTTTGCAAAAGAAAATGAAAGTAATTTTTAACGATCCATTACCTCCGTAAACCCGATAAAAAGAAAATAAACCGGAGACTAAAAAAATATGTTTTGCAAAAGAATCGCGGCGAATATCCGCGAGCTTATCAGTCAGATAAGGCATATAAAACGAGATGTTGGCGGCGATACGCGACTCGCCTCGACGCTTCGTAATACAACGAGCAAACAGAGGCGAGTTTTTTTTGCCGTCTCGTCGACGACAGCCAGAGATGCGACATTATCCTCGCGTTTGTTCCAGAAAAACGGAGGCGCGCTCAAATCGGGCCTCCCGGGCTGTTTTCGGCCGCCTCCGACAAAACCGCCGCGCGTCGGAACAGCTGGCGGACTTTTCCGGTTAGAAACTCGGCCAAAATGTTGACGCTGGTCATTGTATGAGATACCTGAATCGACGTCGCTAAGGAAACGCCTCTCGAGGACAATGACATATTCAGAGATGATAAGGTGGCGGCAGAGTAGATATGGAATTTCAAGAATTCGGTGTAAATGCCATTTTAGCTTGGCTTACGATCAAGTGTTGCGAAATTTTATCGGGTGTTGCTAGGGGGAATGCAGAGAAAAAAATTAATGAAATATTCAAATGAATGGCTACACCTATAGGTTTTAAATAAAATTATTAATAAAGTTTTTAATACTGAGAGTATACACAAGCCTAAATCATGCTACTCTTAATTCTGAATTAATTAATATTATTTGAGCAAGTAATTTTGATTTTTATTAAATCATTAAACGGGCTAAAAAATCCTATACAATAAATAGAAAACCATAAAACAGACAATAAAATACAACAAACTAAAACTCAATTTTAAATTAAAACTTTAAAACACAATTATAAAAAGCTATACATCGAAAAATAAAGCTAAATTTAAAGCTAACTTTAAAATTGAAATGCGACAAAGTGAAACCGGCGAATTGTTAACATCTCGTAAATATCTCTCGCTATTTTTAATGAACGTAAAAAACTCTCGCTTTCGCCTGTAGCCAGCATTTACCTCCTATCCTATCGCTATACACCACGCATCCGCAAAAAAAAGAGGCGAGACACGTAGCAAAAAGCGAATAGGAGGGTGTGCGTCGCTCTTCGACCAATCGCGATCTCGCAAAAAACAAAGTCCAACGTTCGAATTTCGCGATTTTTACGTAATCGCAAAAAAGAAAGAAAAAAAAATCGCAGAGAAATCGCGGGCGAAGATTCTCGAAGCGCCGAGTTGGCTACGGATCGGCGATGACGCACGGTGGGCTCGCTCGGGGGGCCCGGGCGTTGATTGGCGGCGGCGCGGACCGCGCCTCCCGCGCGCTCTCGAGGTCAAAGTCTGCCGCCGTGGTGCGCACGGCGCGCATATGTTCGCGTAATCGGCGCGGTTCGGCCGAAAAAAAAAAACAACGACATGAGCCAGACCGCGGCCGCTCGCTCGTTCACGTGTGGACGGTGACCAGGCGCTTTTTTTAAAGAATGTATATATACGCGTACATGCGCGCTGTGGTGGGAGGCTGTTTGTTTTGGGACGGACCTTTGGGAATTTTTCGGAGCGATCACGCGCGACCGTTCGATTTGGAAAGCGATCGGTGTTTTTATTTTTCGAACTTGGAAAGTACGCGGTCGTCACTAGATGGTTTTTCTATTGATGTTGATTGGGATAGATTTGTTTAACTAATTTAAGTATAGGTGAAGACAGAAGGGTAATATAGTTTGTAAAGTCATTTTTAAAGTACTTTAATTGTAGAAATTTAAATAAAACAGCGTGTGGAATGAATTTCAATGATTTTTTTAAGTGCAAATAAATCTCTTTTTTAAGAAAAATAATGTTTTTTTTAAATTTATTAAACATTATTGTAGTTTGACACGTGCACACCGATGTAACAGCTTTTTTTAAATATTTGAACAAAGCACTGAAAGTGAAAAATGATTTATGGTCGACAGTGCACAATTTTCAAGATTAGTTTATTTGCAACAGCGTCTGAAGATCCACTGATAAGAGTATTGACAACAAATAAAACAATAACATCTAGTATTGTTTTCCCTTTTGTTCAATAAAATATTCAAAGAAAAAAGAAATATTAAAGAAATAAGTTTTTCACGTCGTAAGAGTTCAGTAAGCTATTTTAGCAAACAGAATTTGGAGCAGTCGCAACACTGGAAAAAGTTTTACGAGCAGATGTCGGTGGGTATTGTGTTTTAACTTGAATTAATGCAAAGTAGGTGATTTGTAATGTTGTGGCAGCGTCTGGGTATTTCTGTTTTTAACAGATACGAGAGTCGCGTGATTCATTTGCGATTATTATCTGCAGACACATTAAAATTATAATGCACAATCGACAGTAAAAATATTCAATCAAAATCTTATTACTTATTTTTTCATTGACACACATTTCTATTTTAGGTATCATTAAGCCATATAAAGTATGTTAAAATTTACTCAATTTAACAAATTTAATTAATGTTAGTTTTTTATTCAAGAACTTATAAAATTCTAGTACAGTAGAATAAAGTAGTTGTAGTGCAATTTTACGTATCATCTTAGCCGTACGTACAGCTTTTTAATTAAACAAAATTTAATTTTGCATTTAGGGTGCGCAAAGTTAAAATTTATGCACGGCTGATTATAGTCGTAAACTTGTGCACACCTTATGTACACTTGTGTAAAATATCATTAAATTAAAAGAAAGAAATGAAATGAGGTCAGCAAATTTATGTTGAAATATGAACAATACTTTAAATATTCAATACTTTCCACATAACATTAAGGAAGTGAAAAACATTTACCGTGTATTCACTTGATTATTTTAAGTTTTATCGACTACATTTTCAATAATTATTGAACAATATTGAGCATCCGAGAAAATTGGCACTTCTTTTTATCAATGCAACACTCGATGTTCAATAGGCCAATTAAACTTCCACTTTGCGTGCATCCAATTCTTTAACAATAATCTATTTTCAGAATGCAGGAAATTTAATTAAGTAAGAAGGGAATAGTGCCTCCCGAGGTCGGAACTGCGTCCTTCGCCTTGGATCGATTGCACCGTATTTTACAGGTGCGCGCCTCTCGCGACAGCGTAAATGAAATGGATTTCAAGAAACACTGGCTCCGAACCAAATGCCCCGCCGCATTCTTTTTTCAAAACCGCATTTTAGTTTCGCGAAAGAGAAAAAAATAGATGTTCTGCAATTTGCCGCGACCTTCGCCAAAGTTTAAACATTTATTTGCAGGTCCTTGAAAATTTACAGTATATAACGACGTGTTGCTCGTCGAGTGTCTTTTAGAATGACTTGAAAAAAGAAAATGTTCAAAGGACGCATGTATACTTAATGCTTCTAACAATTTTAAGTGGTAATACGCGTGGTGAAATGAATTGCTGCATGTAACCGAAGGAATGGAATAAAAATTTGGCGGGAATTGCAATATGAATACTTTAATGAAGTATTTATCATAATAATTGACTACGATAAGAAAAGACAGTACTTTTTATGTGCTTTAAAATTGCACTTACACAGTATAACAAATTATCTTGATGGTGCCAATTTCCAGTATACTTAACATTAACAGCTCTAATAAATTTATGGTTTAAATGGTCTTCAATCATTATTTACGACCAAATTTCCTTTTATCTACAAATTGATCGACCGTACAATTTTTTCTATTATTACATAATGTGCAAATTTTTCATTACGATCCAAAATGCAGTCAAGGAATTATCTATTTTTTAAAATAAAAAAAATTAATTTAACGCAGCTAATTTCTCGATTACTGACTTTGAAATTAAGGATAGCTGCTTATCACGTGTTTGTCTCGAAGTCGAAATGAGGTTTTGCAACTGCAACCAACGCCTGTGCAGATCAGAACGTCTCACTATGTATAAATAGAGCCTCATCATACTGGAGAAGCCTACATACAGCCGTCAATAATTCAATAATATTTACGATCTTGTTATCCGCGATTGGAGCTGGTGATCCGCGCGGCTCGAACCATCTGGAAATTACTTAATCAGCCTGCGAATTTTTCTATGTCGCCGGTTCGAGAGAGCCGTTTCGCGGCGCCGTAAATTGCATCGGATTTCCGCGCTTTGTGCGCTTGCTCTGTTTACGAATGCCGCGCTCTCGAGTGTCATTACGCAAACCACACTTTAATCCGGAATAGAATTTATGCGCGTAATGAGTAATTGTTGCGTGTATACGTGTACAGAGAGACAGAGGAGAAAAATGCGAGGAGATCACAGGAGCACGTGGAATTCGCGATGCACGTGCAAAGTTTTAACGAGCGATAACAAAGGAAGCGCCTCTTTATCTATCGGACGATTCGAAATAAGTACTTGTTTTGTTGTTTGCGCCTAGAGAGGCTCCGTTGTATCGTGCGAATATCTTGTTTGAAGAATATTTTTTTCATGATATGACGCGGAAGATAAAATTACTCGCTTCATTTAAACCTTGGTATTAAGTGCCGTTAAGTGCAATGTTAATGATCCTTCGCTTTCAATTTGTTTATTGAAACAACTTTTATTATCTCGTCATTTCTCATCGCCTAGGCATTCGAAAAATTTCATCTCTATTTTACAGTCAACAATTTTTGCTTGATAGTGTTAGTGAAATTGAAAACAATATTCTTCAGATTCAACAGAATGTGCCGATTGCTGTAATAAAAGGTATGTTGTTTTTTTCAAAACCAAATATTTTCTTTGTTATTTCATAACAGATTTGCTATTGTATGGTATAATTGAGATCATGATTATTATTATTATTAAATCTAATAAAGAAGAGTATAAGCGCAAAACATCAATACATCTAAATTAGCTCTACCAAATGTAGCATAAAAAAGTTCATTCTGAAGAAAATTGACGTATAATTTCGTGTAATAAGAGTATAAATAAAAGTACACTGCTAAAAATAATCTAATTTTCCTCGTGGTAATTTGAGAGAATCTAAAATAAAGATTTTATTAATAAATTGTGATTGTTCAATACAATTAAAATGTTAAAAAAACTCAACATTGACGTTAAAATATATAATTTATATAAAAATACGTCATGATGATATTGCAACTCCTTAAGTTGATCAATTATCATACAAGAAAAACAATTTTAATTAATCCTAATAAATTAATAATTTATATAAATCTTTTTTAAGGCATTCAATTCTAAATTTACTAAATAATTACTCTTTTTCAGCAACAACAGAAAATACCACATTTACAAGAAATACCTATGTAGAAGCTATCAAGAGTTTCAAGACCCTACTTTCTCTTTTCCCCAATAATTCACCCGTGAATTATCCTACAACCCAAGCAGCCCTTTATCACGCGCAAAAGTGCGTATGTGATCAACGCGCCGAGTCGAATGGAGTCTCCAGGCCTCATGTAAAAGCTCGGATCACGAGACGGTGATTGTCCCGCATCTGGTGATCCCCTCCACGCTGTCCCCGCCGCGCATCGGCCGAGGCGAGGCTCTTCGCATCCTTCTGCGGCGAGCGCGCACGCAACTTACAGTGCTCGCCTTTTTTCAAGGTCCAAAAACAAGGGACGCCGAGGAAATGCGCGGCGCGCAATTACGAAATCGTTACTGGTCTTTTTTTCCCATACCGTCGCTCTTGTTTTTTTCGCGATCGGCTCGATTAATTTTCAGCGCGCTCGTAGGGCTTCTGGAAAACTACGAGTTGCCTTGTACTCCGGCGTCAATGTACGCGGCGTACGTGACTCGGCGTCGTTGTTTACGCGGCTTTCGCCGCGTCAATTTGTTTCGCGCAAGTGCCATTGATCCGCTCTCTTTGCCTCGGCTTTTTTTTTTCATTTCCGTCTTTAAGAGGCATATGGAGAAATTGAGTGACGCAGTGGACGATGAAAAATTGATTCGATCGCCGCGGGAGCACTTGGCAATGACAATGAAGCGAGATATGTTCATTCACTTAACGGCCTAACGGGGGGTGCACTTCGAATTTTTGTAATCCCCGCGTCGGATTGCGTCAGATAAAGTTGCTGACGGCCGAAATAAGTGCAGCGATTTATGGGAGGTGGACTGCCAAGAATATTTTTTTCTTTTTTAAACAGCGAAACATAAATCATGAATCTTGATTACAGGGCCATTTTGACTTTACTATTGTCAAATTTGTATGAATTGAGCTTATTTTAACATTTCGGAGCAGAACTGCAAATATTGGAGCAGCACTTTCGAAAAAGTGGACGGGAAGTAGTATGTATACGTATAGCTAGAAGATACCCATCTACGTATATATACAAGGTGCAAAATGTTGGAAAATCGATAGATTCCAGAGGAGAATAGCACGGAGTCATAACATCGTCGGTGTTTACGTCGCAATGAAAAGAAACCGTGCGAAAAAGGATTTACCGCAAATAACAGCTTTTCAATGCTGAGATAATCGACACCGCGCGCCTGTGCCTATGTTGTAACAGTATACAACGAGGAAGTGATCTCGAACGCAATTTTGATTAACGGCTCTTATCGCGCGCAAATTAAAATCAACAAAGCGGAAGCTGCCTACATCGCGAGAGCAGAAAAACAATCGCTCCTCAGTCCTCTAAGAAGTGCTTTAAAGTGCCACCCACGTATTTCGTGTCAATAGCAAAGGCAGCCGCTCGTGACACAAATAGCACCCTCCAGAATCGCACTAATCAGCTCCGAATCTTTGCGAACTCGCCGAGCAGCGTCCCGGGGTCGCGAGGAAAGTTTTTACATAACCCGTGATCAGCCGTCGACATACACTCACTCGCGCGAGAAAGACCCAGAGTCGGCGAATTTTTCGCTCGCAGCGAAACGTCACGCGGGCATATCGGCGGCGCGGAAGGTCACTCGCGGGCAAGCGTACATACGCGCGCGTACATAACAGTGAGCGAGACGAGGACAGCAGAGGGGCCGAAGGGCCGCGGTGGTACTCACCGAAATCGATGAACTGCTTTATCGAGAGGGGCGAGGGGTTGAACTGCGAATAGAAGTCGAGCATCTTGGCGATGCTGCCGAGACACCTCGTCGTTATCCTCATGCTGCTGGCGATCACCGCTCGAGCCGCACATTAAAGCCTACCCCCTGTGTCGGAGCAGTCGACTCTCCCTCGCTGTTGCTTGCGGTTGCGGTCTGCCTGGTGTGTGTAGGTGCTTATTATCGTCTGTGCACTGCGCGTCGTATCGGCCTGCTCCGGTCTCTCCTGGGCGAGTGCCCGATCGCCGCACGAGGTTATAGGGACTTGTATGTCGCGCGCAATGGCTGTTCCTCGATCGGTGCAGAGTTTTTTCGTCGTGTTACGGAGCTGGTGCTGTGAAAGCCGCTAGGCTGTCCGTCGACGGTTGCGTGTGTGTTTTACTTGCGAATCGTCGCGAGGCACCGACCGTGCGCGAACTGCCGCAAAGTCGCGGATAACCGGAGCAGGTAGCGCGCGGGCATATGAGCCCGATGTCCCCACCGCGCGCCGCGCGCAGCGCCCTCGGTGGAGTCCCGGCGAAGCTTGTGCCCGGCAAGTTTCGAACGAGTTGCGGCGTGGGGGAGCAAAGACGGCGCGGCCGTTAGCCGGGAAACGCTAAGTGCGCGGGGATGACGCATGCTAATCACGAGTGTATGTGAGAGCACTTTTTGTTTATGTAGTAAAAAATAAACTCTTAATATTTTAAGTTGCAGCTTGGCGATTTTTACGGGTTAGCTGTAGATCATTATATAGTTTTTTTGTTGCAATACGTCGTTAAAAGCGTAACTGTACTTTTCAATTTGTGCAAATAAGATTTTCCATTAGGTATTAAAATTAAACAGTGAGGAGTATTCGCGTTAACGTTAAAAGAAAAGAACATGAAAATATGGCAAAGAAAATGGCTATATGGATATGATTTTTATTTATAATACATTTAACAAACAAACGTAACATTTACGTATAATCTTGTCTTTATAAAATTGTTTTTTTAACGCTTTTAACGCTCACGCGCTTTAAACAGTGAATTTCAACTTCTACAAGGATTTAATAGATTATTTTTTTTATGTAAATATTTTCATTCACAATATCAAAATATATAATTAATTCTGGATATATAATAAAACGCTAATATATCATCATTTACAAAAGAATTAGCGTTAATTTTTAATGTATGTGTCGAGTATCACGTAAAATAATAATTATTTCCAGTTATTATCTATTTTACCAAAACGCATTGAAAATGAACGCATTTTTTATAAAGTAGGTGAATCATCGAGCAAGTAAAAAATCCCGATCATTTGTTGACTCTTCAAGAAATAAGTTTTTTCACAAATTATACCGTAGTAAAAGTACAATTGATGTTTTTAAAATCCTTTTTTGCGTATCTAATCTGCAGTACAATGAAGTAATAGAATCTATCTTCTTTGCGTTCATGTGTGACTAAATTTGGGTAATGGAAAAATTACGTAACTTATTTTATTTTGCGAGTATTTTAATTTATGAATAGTACGGACTGTCGCATATGTACTTTTACATTATACGATTTAAATAAAAGTTTTTAAAATTAAATAACGTACATAGCGTTCAGACTTTTAACTTCGCAAGAAACTCAAGTGTGCAAAATGACACAAAATCCTAAAATAAATATTTCTTGACAAAGATATAATGATTTTCTAGTTATTTATATTTTTTTCAAGTACGCTTTTGACTTTCATATCTTAAATGTTTAAAATTATTTAAATAAATATTTTTTTGATCGTATATTAAGATCATATTGAGAACAAATTCATAAAGAGGCTTAAATTTATGCCATACATATATTCATGAGATGATTTAGCAAAATATGCGCAAGCATTTGTTAGTTTAAGTAGTTTCCCTAAGGCTTAAACTGTAATTGTTTAATTAATTAACCTATCGCAACTATTAATTCTAATATTCTAAAATCTTATCTCAATTAAAGTAGCATGCAAACTACTTTTGAATGCCCGTATGGTAATATCGCAAGGGATATGAAAAAATTATATTTTAATTCCAATAAAGTATATAAGAGTTGTAAAGCAATGCAAATATTTTAAAATAATTTTTCATTTTTTAACGTAAAATAAAAAAAATGTAGGAGTCTCCTCGGAGTAGGCCCTGTTCAGTTCACCGTAAAGGTGTACGCACATTACTTTACTTTGACCAATACACTCGCGCCCAGCTCGAAAGATCGGCCGAAGCTTCCTCTCTTTGGTTTGAGCTGACGGCGGAGGCTAACAGCGCTGACGCTGCGGCACTCTCTGCCCGAGATCCAGGGACCTTCGCTCAGAGCACTATGAGAGTCACTGGTGACTCTGATCGTAGCTCCGCGGTGGTACTCGAGGGAACCTCCATTTTTGCCTGACTCTTTAGCTGCTCTTATATATGAATTGGGCTCGAATTTGACCACTTGCGGGAAAGGTTCAGTGACTATCATTCGAAATAATATATAATTTTTATTTTATGAAATATAATAAAATCCATTTAGGATGTAACATACTTTGTTTATCTTAATCGATTTTTTAACGTGATGCAACAAAATGTGTCTATTATTCATAAATCAATGAAGGCAAGTCATTAAAAATTAAGTTTTAGAGATTCATCACCGATAATTTACTATATGCATTAAAAAATATACACTGGATTATTCTAGTTTAATAATTTTTTTTTGTTTAAGTTGATTCAAGATTTAACGAAACATGATTTGCTAATAAAATATATTGTCAAGATTCATAAATATAATGGAAACTATGCCATAAAACGTTTATTCTCTTTAACGATCCAATAAATCTTCATGTATTAGCGAAAATTATTTTATCGATGTTTTGACAGTGTTTTATTACTTTTTTCTTTATTTGGTTTTTAAAATAATCGCGAAAGCCTTGAATAAATTAGCAAAAAGCACTAAAAATATTAAAATATTTCTATAACTTTCAGAAAGGCAGTTTAATGTCTATAGATAATTAAATAAATAATAAATTAACATAGTTAAATTATTATCGTTGTAATATATTTAAGTTATATTTACTTAGTCTGAAATTATAATTATTACTTTTCTTTTATTTAAATTTAAGGATAAATTATTCGTTTAAAAGTAAGTAAATTAGAAATTAGATAACGCGTGACAAAGCATCTTTTGTTAATAGTTAATAGTCCTAAACGTTGTTAAACTGCAATTAAAAAAATATTTGAAACGAACATTGCTCCTTTATTTTTTTTTTTTTTTTTAAATAATAGTATTCGTTTCAGAACTTACCTCTAATTTACTATTTAATAAAATGTATAAATCTCAATTGATCAATACGAAGGTAGATCAAATCGCATGAAAAATACTCAAATAAGAATTGAAAAGCGCGCGCTTACGCTGCTCTGACTAGCGCAGTCTCTCGTCGGTCTCTCCCCCCACCACCTCTCTCCCCTTCCCTCTCCGGCGGGCGGCTCGTGTACGTACGCGCACCAACACCTGCGCAGCCGCAGCTCGGCCACTCGAGCAACCGTGGCCGGCACTGACCGGACTTCACTCCCGCACAGTCGTCAGTCGCACACACGTCCACTCCAGCGCAGCGCGCATCAGCAGCCATCAGTAGCCAGGAGAGGGCCAAAGAGAGCGGGACTTCCGGTTCGAGTCGTGTGCGGTGCGCAGGCAAGCCCATGTGGTTCGTCGTCGACGTCGCCGTCGCCGTGCAGGAGCAGCGCAGGAAGTTGGCGCGCGGAGTAGCCTGAGCCTGGCGTGTGGAGACACGGAGCAGCGTCCCGGTACCCGCGAGACGGCAGCCCGCACCCCCTTCGAAGCAGCACGCATCACAAGCGCCGCCGGGGGCCCACGCGAAACGCGCGCGCTTACTTCCGTGTGCATACAAGTGTACCGAGTGGCCAGCAGCAGCAGCCTCGATATACGCGGCAGCGCCGGTCGTACGAGGAGCAGCAGCAGCGCACAAGGGGACGCCTGTAAGTAGACGCGGACTCGCCTGACGGACACGGGGACGACGCTTAGAGCCGACGACTAGCCGAAACCATGGCGGACCTCGACGATTTTTTCGCGAAGAAGGACCGCAAGAAGGCTAAGGGCAAGAAGTTCACGACCACCGAGGAGATCGCCAAGAAGCTCGAGGAGACGGGCAAGAAGGTGGACAAGCCCAAGCCCAAGGAGAAGCCCGCCAACCCGGACGGCGGCGACGAGAACCAGCAGGTCGAGGTGAGTACACGACCGAGGCCGAGGCCTCCTCCCCTAACCCCCTCGGCGCGCTCCCGTTCCACGTGAAAAGTGTGCCGCTGCCATGTTTGCACGCGTGCAAACGTCATTCCGATCTCCTTCCCCCCCGCGGCGCCCACCCCCCTGCTCTCGTTCTCTCTCCCTCGCTCTTGCGGCGTCGCGTGCTGCTGCAGCAGCAGCCTAGAATGCGACCGATCGCCTGCGGTCAATTAAAAATACGGAGGCCGAAGAAAGAGGAGCGGAGCAGGAGGAGGAGCACGCGAGAAAGCGGCGAATTATGTAATGCGGACAGGTTATTTTCTGCTTCACGGGGGAGCCAGGCGGCGGCGATTCGCTTTGGCAGCTGTTAGCCGGCCCGAGCTCGCCTCGTCACCCCTGCCCAGGGCTTTTTTTTCACGTGGCATTGTTGCGTTTTGCAGGAGGAGGACGAGTGGAGGGACTTTGAGGAGAAGAAGAAGGACTACTCGGGTTTGAAGATCGGAAATTTGACTGTCACTGAGACTGTCCCCACTAACGATGACAACGACAGTGGAACCGGAGAGAACAGCTCTGATGGGGAGTCCGGAGAAGCAGGAGGTAAACATAGCGGACCTTGGAAGAAGGCAGACAATCCTACTCCGGCAGCAGCGCCAGCTCCGGAGCCGGAACCAGCACCACAGCCACCTCCACCGCAGGCTCCGCAGTCAACTCAGCCATCCACTTACAGACCTCCGCAACAGAGAAATCCACAGATGAACCCTCACAACGATCGTCCCATGGGTCGTCTTAGAAACAAGAATATCGCTCCAGACATCAACAGTGAGGAGTATTTCCCAACGCTAAATTCCAAACCTCCAGCAAACGACGCTGGTGGAGCATGGGGTAGAAAGTAAGTACTCTTCAATGTGTAATATTTTTATAAATTATAAATTTAGCGTGGAATAAACATGTATCCATATAATAGAGATGTTTTAAATAGATCTGCAGATTTAGATAAGTTGTATCATCTAACTCATCTATCATTTATTTATAATTTTAAGTTTTCAATGTGAGAACATTTTTATAACCTATTTTTCTCCTTTTTTACAGAAAACGTGATGAAGGCACTTTTGAAGAAGTTCGCAATCGAGGAGGCAGCAGATTATATCAACCACCACATTCTCAGTCTCAAGCTCCAAATCTCTCGCTAGGAAATAAATATGGTGCTCTGCAAGATCAAAGCTGAAATCGACAAATACTGTCTTACTGACCATTAATCAACATATACGTTACCGCCTCGCTCCGTTTCGTGGCCCAGTTGCGCCATAAAACAATTTTTATAGGCTAATATTGCGTACCATGTTGTGCATACATATTTATTTAAACTTTTATACACCTTTCATTTATACTGTTGTCTTTTCAGTCATTAAGTAATTTTCATGTTATTTGGAACTGGTCAAAAAATTATAGTGAGCAAGCGAATGTTGATATATGCCATAACAATGCGGCGTAACTTCCGTAAATGAGATAAAAAGAAAAATAAATCTTCTACGTTTGTAATTCATAGTACACGGAATTAATAACTCAAGAGCGATTTTGCTGCATTTGTCGATGAAAGCAAATCATAGATAAGTAAAAAAAAAGTAAACACATAAAATTATTACTAATGCACTTAGAATATAGTGAGAATCCGAGGCTGGGCTTCGGAACGGTGCCGCAAACGTGAACAGTGTGCAAGTCAAAATACATTAAATGCTAAACAAAACTATATCAATGTGGAAGGAAGATAGAGAGCTACTGACGAATAAAGTAACGTAAGGACGATGATTACAAAAGGTAAACGTGTGTATGCTTTTGTTGACACTTGTTTAATTATGTTTGTTAGGTTAGAGTTCTTTTTTTAAGTACTGTAAAAATGAAAAATGAGGAAGGATGACAGGATGGGGAGAAACTAATAATCAAAGATGAGATTTGTCTTTGTTTCTTTTTTCTTTTTTTTTTTTTTAATTGTTGAGGTGCTATAGGAAAGACAATGATTTGAAAAACCGAATGAACATTTGTACAATGTACAACGTGAAAAATTGTGATTACTTGTAGTGGATTTCTGCAGGAAGCTTGACCATGAACTGCCTGAAAAGCATTTCACAATGTTATGAAAAAAAACTTTGTGCAGACGGTGCCTCGTTGGGAGTCTCAACCACACGGACTGTATAGACTTAAACGAACAAGATGAAGGAGAAAATAGTAAAACGCTCGTGAAGGTAAATAACGGTTAATGATGAAAAACCGACATCGTAGTTCGCTCGCTTGGCGAACGCGTTTTACTAATTTATCGTTCGCTTAATTTTTTTATAACTTTCCCGTTAACGAGAAATGTCGTCTGATGAAGAAGAGCCGCAGACACATTCTCTTCTTTATTGGGTAGACAGGTGCATTCGTCATTTGTATTTCTTAGTGAGAGTTTTAGAGAAAATTTTTTTTTACCGAGTCCTTCCTCACGTCGTTGTCGTAGTTTGTAAAGTATTTGCACGATGCCGCGATCGTCCGGCGATCGAGGGCCGCTCTCCCGAGTATCAAATTGAGCGGTCGAAACGAAAAAGAGAGCTCTAAAATAAGGAAAGGCAGATTTTTGTCTGTGAAAGAGATAAACAAAAAGGAAGGTGCGTCTTTTGTTACGGAAAAGCGAGAAATGTTTAATGATTTTTTTAATGCCATGAAAGCTGGAGAGAGGGAAAAAAATTACAGACGGGAGAAAACAAAAGGGGGTGATTAGAAAAAAGAAGTAGGAACATTGTTGAAGTGTAAATTGAAGACCTGCGGAAAATTGAATTTTATGAATCACGAATGGAACATACATACGACAACAGTCCAAGAACTTAAGAATACAATAAAAAAGTGAATAGTAAAAAAAAATATATCAAGCTTTTATTTAAAAAACAATCTACAACCCTTGAGTATGTTTAATTTAAATACAAAGAATTATCTTTCTCGAATCGTCAGCGTTGCGCTCCACGCTTTATAACAAGTCCTCAGGCTTCGCCGACTCCTCGTTGCTGAAATTCGAAAGATAAAACGACTCAAACGTCAAGACTGCAATGAATTATTTGTACGTCTCCAATTGATTTTTTAATTATTAAAAATGACAATGACACTGATCGTACGTGCTCGATGGACATATTTAATCATATCGCGGGTGACACTTCGTTTCGGTGATTGTATGATGGATCTCGCAGATACCTTTCGTGATACTTGAGTCCATGACTGCCTTCGTTGCTGTACGACGTGTACATTGGGAGCTCCATTAACGATTCCCGAAAATTGGGGAGTATGTATATCCAAGCTTTTGTCGAGATGCCGATCTTTTGAAAAAAAGAAAATATAAGGAATATAAGAACGAGTATGCGACTGCTGCGCCATGAAGATACTTTGATTAACGAGAAAAGATTTTTGTTTTGCACATCGCAATAAGATTTGTGTGAATAAGTAAATGTTCCCTCGATAAGTCACTTTTGTTATATTATTCATTGTAATTTTTAATTAACGAATTTTTGTATAAAAAAACATTTACTACTTGATTAAACAATGTTTGCGAAAGTGAAAAACCAATTGTTTATTTTTCTTAATTAACTTACATTTTCGAAATTTGCTCCGTTTTTAATTTCGCTCTCCGGAGCGATCAACACATCCTCCTCGGTTCGCTCGTAGAAATCAGGGTGCTCCTCTAATTCGTCTAATTTCTTCATCATCTTTGAGTCCACGTCGTAAATTTCACCGATGACTTGCTGGAAAGTTGAACACATTCTTTATTAGAAAATTTATGCAAGAAATTTTTGTAAGAAAAGTAATTGCATTCCTTTTTTTGTAAGAAATTCTAAAAGAAATTGTAAGAATTATTTGTGCTTATAACTTTGTAATAAAAATTTAACATTTGCTTTTATAAAAATAGGACATAGCGATAAAATGTTCAAAAATTTTAAATAACAACTGTCATATATTTTGTAATTAAAGTCTCAAGATAACTGAAGTGCTCACAGTCGCTTTATCGTCTATCGCATTGCAGTTAAAAAAATCCTTCAAAAAAATTATATTTAATTAAAAACCATCTTAATTTAATTAAACTGAAATTGCATAATTTTACGAAAGTTTGTTTTCTTTGTTACTTCTTTTATTATACATTTATTTGTTTTTCTTAGTCCACAAATGTATTATTAAAATTATTATTAACAATTATTCAAGAAAATTTACAAACCAAGCAGCAAACTCACGTTTCCAGTCCCGGGTCGCTTCAGCAAGAACGGAATGTTGTACTTGGTCGCGATGACCAGCGGGTACTTGTGCAGCGTCTTGCCCAGTCCCATGAACTTCGCATATCCATTCTCGGCGTTCGCCAGGAGCTGGTGATTGGGCTCGCCGCGCTTCAGCGTCCCGTACAGAAAGACCCGCTGGAGCGGGCTCTTGAATAGGTTCTCGTACATACGCACGCCTCGGCTCGCGCTCGCCGTGTGCCAATTCAATTGCCTTTGCGAGCGGCCGTACAATGGGTACCCGGCACTTAGCGGCTCGCCGGCGAATGCATTCGAAATGCGTCAAGCGCGGTCACGTGACTGCCTCGATCGCGCTTTCAAATATCACGGGGACACGTACGTATACCTGCGGGATTCAGATAAAACGGATATTTTCGAAATCCTGCGGTTTTTTTTTCAATTTTCTAGTGTTTTTATTTTGAGATTTATAATAAGAAATGTTTATACTTTTTGAAGATGGTGATGCTTACGATTGAAGAGATCTGGAGTGATAGTAGATTACTAAAAAGGTGTAAATAGTCGGATACTGGACGTGAGTTCTTTGATGGTACACTTTGTTAATGATGAATGTTAACAACTGCGAGGCTGAGGCTTTGAATAGGAAGTACAAGAGATGGGCACATCGAGCTTGAAATTGCGAACCCGCTTCGGATGGAATAACAGAGCGATTGCGCAGGCAACTTTGTATAGGTGTATCGGCTAGTATTCCATTATCTAAGTCTGATAAGTTCAAATCCGTCGGCACCAGAGGACGCATCAAGGCAAAATTTGTGCAAAATTTTATTTTGCTGAGATTTACTCGAAGGAAGCATATATTTTACTTCGAATGTTGATTAAACGCAATTATTATTTTTTACGCAATTTTGAGCAGTCAATAAATCGATAGAAAATTATATATAAGTAAATAATAGCCTGGAAAACTTTCAACTTGTGCGCAGTTGGCTTAAAACAGTAGCCAATTTTGCGAAGAATTTCAGCTTTCCTTTATAATGTTTCACCGAAAAACTTCTGTCATTGATTTAAATTATTTTTTCATTCATTCCACTTTTTTCGGGCTTTTATTTCTTCAAAGAGTTAATGATGTAATTACGTCGAAAAGGCAATTCTTTAAGTATTTTCAACAAAAAATAACGAAAATGAGCATCAAAGTGACGAAACGGCTTATTTTTTCTATTTCTAACGCACAAAGTGAAAACAAGAAAAACTAAAAAAGAGACGTTTGAGTTTAAAATTCAAATTTATTTTCAAAAAAGAAAAATAACTAAAAATAAGACATTTTTCTGCTCAGTCATTTTTGTAACGAGGGAAAAACGAGAATGAAAGAAAATCTGACTTCGCTCAACGACGAAGGTCACCATAGGAACAAAAACCCTATCGTGTATATAGCTGGTACTTATAACAGCTTCATTATAATTTCAAAATTTTGTAAAGTGATTCTTTGAGCCAAAATAATATACCCGTATTGCGGGATTTTTTAATTCTGGGATTTTATTATTCTGGTTCAAAGGATCATTTTAAAGTTTGGACGAATTTCCAGGCTTGCAACCCTGGTTATCTTCTTATTGTCAGTCTGTGGTACTTTATAAGCCAAAGTGCTTCTATGAAAAGTTTACAGGCCTGCTTTCGATAGTTCTTTCTTTTTTACGAAAATTGGATAATTCTTATAGAATATAACAATTTAATACCTATTATTCATTTATTCTGTGAGAATTGCGGCAATTGCATTAGTACACAAGAAAAGTACATTAAAAAAGGTGTTTCTCATTACGTATATAAACGACATATGCTGCGAATCTATTATGCCACACGGAAAGAAAAATGGAACGAAAGTAGTTCCAAAAGTTGATTAAAAACAGGCCGCCGCTCGCGGGCCAGAAACAG